>JAAGNO010003334.1:0-37207 GCA_033439905.1 Ceryle rudis | reverse complement strand
GAGAATGCTGCACCAAAAAATGGTGCGCCGTTCCTAATTAAAACTTGCTTGGTTCAAATATAGCTAAGTTAAAGTCATAATTTTTTCTGTATGTTATAATAAAGAACTAAGCTGCAAAAAGCACTTATTTAGGCCCACAGCGAGTGAGTTTGAGAAACACTATGACTACAACTTGCATTTGAAATATTAAACTTTGCAAGATGTGAACACGACCACACAGATCAAAAGGATTTTCCAAGATGCTGGCCACCTCTTCCTGTGCATCCACTTCCCAGCATACTAAGCTTAAAATTGTAAGTGGTAGATGAAATTTTCAAAGGAATTGCCTATACTGTAAAAAAAAATTAAAAAAAAATTCTCTTTTTAGATTACAGATCCATCTTGCATTCTTAATAGTCTTTTACTATATATTCAGTTTAAATACACTCTTTTCAGAAGATGAGACCCTACTCTTCTGCTTCACTTTTGCCTACCTAAGAATCCTGCCTGCCTATGCTTCTGATACAGGATCTGAATTTGCTCTTCCAAAGGAGACTTCATAAGACTTCAGTAAAGATAATTCAGATTTACCATGCTATGGAACAGATTTACTACCTTAAAAAATATTGTCTCTCTTTTCCCATTCTGCTTATGTTGCCCAAACTTTTCTGACAGTTTTTGGAACTGCTCAGTGCTCCTCTACCTCTTTGTAACCCCCTTGCTTTGTGCATATAGATATGTAACTGGCATGTAACACCTGAGAACAGGGAAAAATTCCTGTGATGCAAGTTAGGGTGGCATTTTGTAGTAGTTGGTACTGTGTGGCTAACGGGCAGGGTATATGGTCTTACATCTTGGTAAACATAAGGTAATTTTCAGTAGTTTGCTGCTCAGTGAAAGAGGCCTAAGCAGCCTTGTACCCACCACAAGAAGAGCAGTGCATGTGTGAATAGGTGCCATGGATTAGGTAACACACTGTAAATTCTTACCTTTTCTTACTTCACACCTAATGCCTGGAAATAGCTTGTTCTGGTTGCTATGTCTAACTCGTTGAATGATGAAGTGATTGTAGGAACTAATCCATTCATTACCTAAAAGCTCTTCTTTATTTGGAATTGTGTAGGTGATTTTGATCTTAAAGACAAAGGCTCTAATCCTAGTTCTTTATCAACGTGATTATTATAATTATGTATGTTTAAGACCATCATATTCTTTATGCAAGATGACTGAAGTAGGGTCTTTTAAAATAAGACTCCAATATAGACCTTAGCCATGCTTAGGTTGGAAGTGCCACACCTCTTATATGGCATAAATGGGTATCTAAGTTAGAAAAGCTGCTCAGTGTGCTGTTATTGCTTGTGTTATGTCCTAAAGGAACATGAGTCAATCAATAATTAAGCCACAAAGTACTGCCTGTTGACATGGCAACATGTTCACAGATGTGACGTGAACTTAATGTCCTTCTTTCATGTCTCCTGTGAAAGTAAAAGTCTCCTAAGCTCAGTAACAAAGAATTGGAGCAGGCATTGTCAGGGGAAGAAGAGAAAATACAAAATATAGACAATGTCTTTTATAAAAATGGATGCCTTTGAACCTCTTATCTCTCAAATCTACTGTATAAATGGTCTATCTCTTTTTTTTTTTTTAGTACAAGGACCTTTCCCTAATCCCTAATTGCTTATTCCCAAATCCATTCTAGAAGCAAGAAGTAAACTTCCTTATGGATCATTTTCATGATTACTTCTTTCCCATGTATTTCACCCCACCCACATTTGTTAATGGAGCTAAGCTGAACAGAACTCGATTAGGTTACTTCTATTTAGGCAAGACTCTGTCTAGCTCCAAGAATAACAGCTGCTGCACCACACTGGCATGAAGGTCCAAATGTGAAGTTGTCATCATTGGTAGGTGCCTGTTTTTCTGAAGATGAAAGAAGAAGCACGTTAGCGTGACATCAACTTCCATACGTTGGGATCATTTTTGCTGGGTGTTTCTGCAGCTTCTCTGCACGTGCTCCTCTCTCACATTCTCTCTGCTTGCCAGTTACCCTATTCTCTTCTTGGCTTGCACATCTTTCTTCCAAGCTTTCTGCAGCAGATGTTAATGGGCCTCGCCAACATACATTGTTACCTGTGTCACAGTGGATGAGGTACTTTTTTCTTTTTTTCCAGGGCATCTTTTTACTTCTGCCTCAGTTGATCTCTTGATCTTTCACACATTAAAAGTTTGCTACACACTTTTTTGCTTTGGGAGCATGGTGTCCTCCATGCAGAGGACATGTCCAGTCCAGCAAAGCTGTGCTTTTGTAAGATTGCTTCAACACTGTTTGTGCAACCACTCTGCAGAACTTTGTTATTCATGATTTTATCTTGCCACTTGATATGCATAATAGCTTGAAGGTGCCGTTGATTAAATTTTTCCAATGCTTTGATGTACCAGTACTAGCATTTCCATGTTTCTCAGCTCTAGAGTGAGGTAAAAATTAGTATGCTACAAAAAAGCTAGGATTTGGTCTTATGTCTAATAGTGTGCTAGTTCCAGATTTATTGGACCTAATTCTCCCTTCTCAGTCCATCTAACTATACAAAACCTATTTGGTATATAAAAGCCAACTGTTTTGAAATGTTAGGGAAAAACGTTAGATGCAGGATTTAAAATTCTCATGTGTAATCCTTACTCTTTAAGAAATCAGGTAACAGTTTTGATAGCTTAAATTTTATAAAAGTACAAATCTCAGCTGCAGGCTACTGCACAGCTGGGCAGTCTGAGTGTTTGGTGGACCATATACCCTTCAGCAAGTATTAATCCTAATCTTCCAAGCATAAGATATGTGGAAAACTAACACAGAAGTTCAGTGATAAAAAGAGACAGACAAGATTGCTGAGACAGCAGGATGACCTCATACTTCATCAAATATGTCCTTTCTTTTCTCCTTCTCCATTTTCTTTTTAATGTATTTTTTTCTGTGTCCTATGCGGTTTCAAATCTCTGAGCAGATGAATCCTCTTCCTGTTTGTATCGCTCTTCAGTTCAACTTTGATAACAAAACTTTACTCCAGCAGTATCATTTAGGTAGAGTCTGAAGCAATTCAAGAACTTAAGGTCCTTAAAAGTGTTTTTGGGTTTAGGGCTGAGCAAAATGTGCAGCTGAATGACATGTCTACAGTGCCCTTAACAAATAAATTGTTCACTGGATGTGTTACTTGCAAATTGTCAGCCTTCAGGCAACTCCCAGTTGTCCTTTGTAATATTCAAAAGGCAGGTTCGGTTTGACTGGAGAAAGGGGCCCAAATCTCCATTTTAAAATACTTACATGGCTTCTACTTTTGCTGTTTACTGAAAAACACTATTCTAAGGCTCTTTACTTGGAATTCTTCTGTGAATTTTTAACACACAAATCATTTCACCAACCTTACAATACATATAATTTACAAACAAAAGCAAGACTTTTAATGGGATTTCTGCAGGCACATTATAATTATACCTGAACAATAGTCAACAGGGAAGGGAGTGATGGTAGCCCCATTAGGAAAAGTGAAGCATGACTGCTACCTGTGCAAGACTTAACTTGATGGGAACTCAGCTATTCCCATGGCAATTCAGAACACTGAAGTTATACTGATTTAGTACTTGGTGTGCAATCGTCACACCTGTACTTTTTCTTACCTGTTGGGTTTTTTTTAGATCTTATTTGAAAAGTATCACATTGACATAAGTGAGTCTCTTTTCTGGAAGAGACTTAGTGTGAGCAAAAATATGGTAACATCAGCCACTTACAAAAGAAATGAATATGTGCAATACCTTTAGTTCCCTCTCCGGCACATGCACGTTGTTTTAAAAAAAATACAGTAGATTATTCTATTATTGAATGCATCCAAATCTTTTCTAAGCTGTAAAGCATACTTTATTCTCTCCTTTACTACTTGAAGAGTTTCATTAATTTTGCAAATTATGCTGTTTCTGTTTCATTCATGTGACTTTAATAGCCCCATCTGCTGGCTGAGCACCAGGTGAGAGAATTAGCACATACCTTTGAAGGTCTCTTGTTTTAACAGGGCTTCCATGAACTTGCTACTGAAGTGTTTTTTATCCTAAGTGAAACAAAAGACAGAAAATTGGGTAACTGCATTTTATAGATGCATATTATCTCACAATGCTGTGCAGATCCGTTTGTGTTTACAAACCTATTGGTTTCTGCCAGTGCTTTGTTAATGATAAATATGCCCTTTTGTTTTTGTAGGATCTTAATTTTCTAAAAAAGTTTACAATTTGCTAAAATGAAAATGCATTAAAGCATAGAAACTGGAAGAAAACATCAGATTAAATGTAAATGGCAATGCTCACTGAAAAAGGAACTAGGCAAAGATTTGTTTTCAGATGCTGTGCATCTGTAGCACTGAGACCGTGTTAGGTTCTGCAGAATTTGTCTTATTGCTACTCTTCCCTGGGCATCCACTGATATTGAAGATAGCATATAGGGTAGGAGAGACTCCTAGTCTCATTTTCATGTTCCATTGTCCTTTTAATGGAAATAGATGCTACAAATCTCCCAGAACTAATAAGGGGAGCTTGATTCATCCCCTCATTCTTTAAACAGAACTACACTGCATTGGTATTTGAAGGAAAGCTTCTGATGTTATGTGCACAGCCCTGGTACCAGTCTTTCAGTGTGGATGTAAAGGAGTAGCTTATAGAACAGCTAAGGAGTATGAGCATGTGTTTCTTGTGCAATGTTGAAACTGAACACAAATTTGGTACTGCGTCTGCAGATTGTCCTGAATAAGAGTTCTTACTATAAACCTGTGATTGAACAATGTATTAATATAGTAGAAGCACATTAATAAACTTCAGGGTGTTAAAGAATAGATATTAAAACATATTCTTTATGATAACTGTAAAAAGGCCCATGAAAGGAAAATCCTGAAAAAAAGAATGTTGGGAGCAGATACTTGCTGGAGGAGTGTCTCAGGATGCAGACATCTGATTGTGGCCACTCTGAAGAAACAAAAATTTGAGGGGGAAGGGAAAAGGATTAATGAATGTACCTTTGCTACAGTCAATAAGAGAGTCTAAACTGCATTATAATTTCTGATGCTGTCCATTGCAATAAAGATCACCTTAATTCTTTTGCAATGTGCAGCAAAGAGAACTTTGCTGAATAAGAGCAATCTACCTTTTTCCAAAGTTTATTCCAGTGTCTCAAGACAGAGAGAATGATTTAATAGCTTAAACAAGCACTAACAGGAAAATAAATTACTGAAGCCATCCTATTAATCTGTGGATTCTGGTCTGATAAGATTCTTGGATGGGTTTTAGGGCAGTGAAGTCTACAAAAGCAGGACAAGTCAAAATCGCTTATGACATGGTGGGCTCATCAGTATATCCATCCACATTTTCTAATGTGAAGATATCAAGTCAATCTTTGCAAGGAAATCCCAGTGAAGCTATTACTGTATTAGTAAATTAATGTTTACAAAGCATTGTGAACTCAAACTGGTAAGTAAATGTTAGCTTTGCTTGTAGCCTGGTCTAAAGATACAGAGGGAATGAGTATCAAAAAGAAAGAAAAGATTTCTCTCACAGAGATGAAGTACAGGATTGTGCTCATGCTCTTTAAAAAGCTCTTTCAAAACTTGGTTACTGAAATTTTCAAAATACCTAAATGTTTCAGGTGAGTTTTACTGAAAGTCAAAGGGCTTGTGTTCCCCAGTCACGTAACTGCTTGTGAAAATATCAGCTCCTATCCTAGTTCTATAATAAATAGCACATGACTTAGAGGACCAAAGGATAGCTTCCTGCTGAAGATCATGCACAAATAGTAGCATACCGTGGAAAATTTTTGGCTGATGTCAGTGCAGAAGATACAACACAGGATGCCCTTTACTACATTAAAACAACACAGATGATTTTAAAAGGAAACCTGGGAATTACATTAATCGTATGTTCAAGACCAGGCTTTTCCAGGTAGTAGGAGTGTTCATGTAATATCTATCTTACTGTGCAAGAAGCTGCTCTTTTTCCTTCCACACGCATTCAACATAGTGATCGAAGTAAATCCACCCTGATGCAGCTTTACCAGCTGCTGTACTGTTTCCCTCCTGCAGAGGTGTTCTTTAATGAATTTCTTGGTCACAGGTAGTCCACTTTATTATGCCTGACTGCATTTTTTACAGGCTTTAAAACCCAAAGCCTTAAGACACAAGTGCCTTATGTATACTGGATGGAAGCCGGATCCTTCACTGGACAGCTCAAGTGATTACAAATTGCTCACTTGTGAAATCCTGAAGCGATAAAACCAAAAGGACTGGTGGACCATAAAAACAATGATTTCTGTTTAAAAAAAAAACCAACAAACCAAAACTATTTAGTTACTTTAAAATCATAGAATCGTTTAGGTTGGAAAAGACCACTAAGATCGAGTCCAGCCATTAACCCAGTGTTGCCAGTTCACCACTAAACCGTGTCCCTCAGCACCACATCTCTATGTCTTAAATAACTCCAGGGATGGTGACTCGATCACTTCCCTGGGTAGCCTGTTTCAGGGCTTAAAAACCTTTTCAGTTAAGAAATTTTTCTTAATATCCAGCATAAACCTCCCCTGGCACAACTTGAGGCCATTTCTTCTTTGTCCTATCACTTGTTCCGTGGGAGAAGAGACCAGCTCCCATGTTGCTGTGAATTTACTGTATTCACATCTTTTTGCATTCACTTGAAGAACAGGTGGCTCAGATCAGCTAAACCTTAATCCTAGCAGACCTTGAACTTGCTGGAACATTATTGCTCTTCCAGTGGGCTTAGATTTTTTCTTTCTTTTTCCTGCCATTACTATGATTAATAATGATCTTGACACACAGACACAGATGCGCTCATATATACACTAATAAATACAAATAGAAAACATAATAGCTTAAGATTTTAAAGCCAGAAATCAGTCAGGAAGGCAGAAAGTCATCAGGGTTTTATGTGTAGTAAAGCAAAAAAGTAGTATTTTTACTAAACAAAGGCAGAGGTAGTAGTTTGGATAGTCTTACAAGTCAGAAACAAATGCTCTTCATTATCCATTGATTAAAGGGAAGACAATTTCCTAACCTACATTAATTTACTGAACAGCTGGACAAATCTCCAAAACTTAAAAAAAAATTATTACCAAATGTTTTAAAATACACTGTGCTTTGCCTGTCCTTAGTCTGAATGCTGTACAATTTGATTATCTGAGATAACCAATTTGTACTCAGCGTAGCACAGAGCCTATGACAACACGTCTCTTGTGACTATCCGTACTTAGTAACTGTTTCTAAAATCCTAAACTGCCCAATATGATTTTTGAGCACTGAGACCACTTACAGACACTTTTCCAAATTATGACTCATTACATTAAGCCTTCTTTTCATGAAACTCTGCTTAACTGTGCATGTGCTGATTGTTTTCTTTGTCATCTGACTTTCAGACTGGTTACTGATCTCCTTTGATATACTGTACATGACATCCTAACAAAACCAAGTCTTTAATCAAAATGATGAGGATTCAAATGTGTGCCACTGTCAGACAGCAGGGTAAGGCTAACATGCAGCAGATGTGTACTTGTAGGTCAGATGGAATGAATGGATTTAAGACATACAATTGGTACAATCTTTAGTTTAACCCTAGGTCTGATTTTAAAACCCAGGCAGAACATTTTCACAATGAGCTGCATTGGTTTTAACTGTCAGGAAAAGATTGGCACAAATATTTTGTGCATGAGATAGACCTGACAAGCCTTGAAAGTTACAATATAGAAAGCAACAGGAATTCGTTGCAGGGAAAGAGACAAATGGCTCCGTGACTCTGTTTTTTGCTTTCTGACAAAAATCACCTGCACAGATAGTTCTGTGTAAATATTTTCTCCTTGATGCTGCTAATCTACAAGATGTAGAAAAGCCAAAGACACTGCCACAGGTGATTGCTTCTAACAGATTTTATTAATGTAAGCAAAAAACACTGAGATTGCATAAATGAAATCTGCAGCTGCAAATCAAAAATAAGCCTCCCTGGTTAGTCAGGTAAGGACCAGGAAGCACCAAGAGCAAATATGTCAGAGTATGATCTGCTTTAATACAGTTTAGAAAAGAACTTGTGAATGTAAACATTTAATTGTGTAAGCTGGACTTTTTTTTCAAGAAAAAAAAATAAACTGTGGGATAGACTGGCGTATTCTCCTCCTACACATATGCAAATTGTTAATCTTAAAACATAGTGTCAGTCTCATTGAGCTCAATGGGAGTTGCAGTCGTCCGCACTTTCTAAGAGATGCTTTATTCCAAAGCAGCTCTGAAGAGACCAATGCCGCTAGTGTTTAAGCTTTGTTCTTGATTAATTGTCTCGTTTGTTAGCGACATTGAAGTTATACTAATAAAGACTCTTCAGTGCACTGCTATTTGTTAGGGAAGGTACCACCAGATAGTAACTTTACTTCATTATAGGGAAGTACAGTGGATATAATGTAATGGGTTGTAAAAAGAGAGAGGTTATGCTTTTTTCTCCGCTCTGGGAAAAAAAAAAGAATTTTTATGCACTGTAGTGATACTTATTTAATGTTGTTGATTATGAACTGAAGAGTCCTATCTCCACAATACTATTGGCAGATGCCAGCAATTTGTGGGTTCAAGCTGTGCACTGGTTAATTGTAAATTCACTGAAAGATCCACAAGAAATGCTGATAGCCATACTAACGCTCAACTGAATAAGCAGTTAAGCACATCTTAACAAGTTATCGTGTTGATGAGCCTAGTAGTAATTACTGAGGTGGATAAATTAATCAGGGGCTAATTCCTGCATCCAGCTCAAGAGCTCCGAGCAGAATGTATAATTCTAGGGATACAAAGGAACCAGAAAGATGGTACATATCTCCAGATGTTGATTCCTCTTGAGTAAGAGCTTTTCAGATATAGCATTTCCAACAGTGTCACTAGTGTATACATCTGTTGATCACCAGCTGAAGAATCAGTCCTTTGATGATTATAGGTAGAGGGATTTAATTCACAGCAACCCTAACGGAGCTCTAACATATGCCAGACAATGAAATGGCTTTTGTCAGACACGAGTTTGGGGAAATGTTACCATTTGAAGCTTAATCTTTCACCGAGAATAGTTTTTACTCTTGGACAGAGGTGAATGAGTCCACCGAGGTTAATGAATTCATGAACATGAGTCAGAGATGTAGATCAAAACTCCTGCCTTTATTCTCTTTCCATATGCTGAAGTATTTGTACAGTCATGGGTGCCCCACTCAAAATCAGTAGAATTATTTTCAGAAGAAACCCCATGTGTGATCAGTGCCATTTCCTTTGAGATGATGATGCTTGAAGCTCATCTGCACACTGGGATCTTTGGGCAAAGAAAAGAATCCAGTTGTACATTTTTCATTATGCTACTGGGAAGAACATCGAAGTTTTATATGAGCAAGGGTCAGTACTGAAAATGTAACTTCACCTTTGTGATCTTTGCACGTTTTCCTCAATTTTGTTCAGTGCACTGAAAAGTTAACAACTGGAGGTCTGGATGAGAATATGCATCATTATCAGAGAATAAAGCAGAACAGGCAAATGTTATGTAGTAGCTAAGGATAAGAAATTTATTTCTGTCTTTGTCACCACTGCAGTTAAGTTGTACAACATGTACCTTAATAAGTCAATATATTCACACTGTATATTCACTGAAGAGGTATTATGTTCCTCAGTATTTATAAATATTACGATGGAGCATTATGGGACATTTAAAACCCGCCTGGACACATTCCTGTGTGACCTGGTCTAGGTGATCTTGCTCTGGCAGGGGAGTTAGACTAGATGATCTTTCAAGGTCCCTTCCAAACCTTAACATCTGTGATTATGGCATGTCACCAGGTAGTCCCTATTTTATGCTGTTAATATACTCCGATATGTGACACACTGTAACTTCAAACATCTGCATAACCTAGAAAGTAACTTATTCCACCTGTGTGTCCAATGTCCAATAGCAGTGAATGCCAGTGGGAACTCCCTATTTTACTATTGCAAAATATTCTAAACCCAAATCCTGTTCTCGGTGACATCTGTGCAGTGGTACAGTTTGTAGCAGGGTTGACATAGCATGTTCAGTGCAGGATTTGCCTTTAAAGGGCACTGTGGAAAATATCTGGTTTAGGCTATAAATGTTCTTTTCTTCCCATCTTTCATTTCTATAATTGAATATAGACCTACTGACTTCTGACTGAGCATCTAACCTAGATATCGGGTTCCCAGGTGCACATTCTTCTCTTAAAAATCAAAAAGGAAGAGTTGCACATTATTGATAACCACCAACTACACACCTACTCTGCGATGAAGAATGTTGTCATAAGTCAACACCTACACTTCTGCCTTTTAATCTTATGTCTCTGTACAGCTCCACGATAGTAATATCGGCTGCCTCCTCACACGTACCTTATGATTCTTCTGTCCAGGACCTTAAATCTTCCACCTGTTCTTTCTTGTCCTCTCTTGCTGTCCATACACAGTATCCTGAGGTCTCATTGCTATAGCTAATTACTATCTGGGCAAGAGGTAGCATGTCCCGTGGCTGGTTATGAGTTGTATGTGTGTTGATTGTCCAGCTGGTAAGCCAGACAAAACAGAACTTTTGAGTTCATGTTGCAGTTTTTCCCTTAATGAGGCCAGTCATCTATCTAGTCATCAGTTTTCATGTAGCTGGGTAGAACTTTTTATCTTTGACATCACTGCTCTTCTATCAAATTTGTTTGAGATTGGCCAATAGATTTCAAAGTTAATGGGAAAGACAGAAAACACAGTTGCATAAGCTTGAGATGATCAGGTTTAGAACACAGTAATGCTTTCTGAATACTAGACTAGGCTAGCGTACTACTTGGGTGTGTACTCACTGGACTAAACTAGACAAACAGATTCAGAGATCAGATAGTTTGCTAAACACTGTAAATAACACTATCCCAGGAGTGGGTCCAAGGAGACCTGCTTATGTCAGCACACTCAAACTGCCTCTCCTTACACATTTTCTATCATGGAAATAATTTTGAAACTAGGACAGTCTGTAAGGCTAATTATACTGGGATCTAGGTGAACTTTTTGGCATTGTGGCAATGTGCAGCAGAAACCCCATATGTTGTATTTGAGAAAGAATTTTTGAAGAAGGTGTAACCAATTCAGTTGTTTCATTTAGTTCCTTGTTGAATGAGAACTGCCTGTGGAGTGCCTGTTGTTCAACTGGTACAAATTTATCTGTCGAGTAGGCAAAATAGGTAGATGAATTTTGAGGTTTGAATGCTCCTACCTACTTGCTCCATAAAAGATCACCATCTTAGAATAACCTCTGTTATGCCAAAGGGAACAGGCCAATCCATTTGAACAAAGTGTGTCATGTGAATTTTTGCTATAAATCCACTGCAACCAGTGGAATTAACAGTGGTTACAAATTTGACCCATGATTATTTTTTTTCCATGTGCATTCTGTAAATAATATTTTGAAAATGCTCATTAACTTTCTTCTCAGTATCAATACAGTAACATAACATCCCATGCTTGAACTTACTGGATGTAAAATGGCTCACTTTTTACCTAATTGGCTCATATTCTGTCTATGAATTTCTTCATGTAACAATTTTTTGATGCCTTGATTCACCAATGTAGGGATTACAAGTTTGCATCTCAGTGATGTTCAGAGCTTTTTTATTTTTATTTTTTCATTTCTGATTGTCAGGCTTTAAACCAGTATGATTTCTCACTAAATTATGGTGTTGTGCTAGACATGGATATATACACACACATACATATGTACGTATCAATTTGGATGTATGTTTTGACCGGCATACCAGTAAATGTCACTTAACTGTATGCAGTTTTGAGGATAGCATACCATATGTCCTGACTGTAAAGAGGCCATAGTCTGAAGTTCTTTGATATAATATATCTAATTTCTTTGTAATGACAGTATATATGTAATTTTTCATGACAAAAATCATAATCTTTACTTCAAAAGAAAAGCTCTTACCAAAGAGCCTCTTATGCTGAAAAATTTGTGACGATGCAAATTAGTCAAAGCAAAATGAATGTCGGCTTGCCTTAATGGACAGCTAATTCAGTTCCTTTGAATTCGATGTTACTGAGATGCCTCTCTCCGGTCGTATATGATTTGTATTGTGTGATTTGAAACAACATGAATATACAGACACATTTACAGCACCGTTCCTGTAGCAGCAGGCAACTGTGGTTAGTTCAGTTGGAACCACTGTCTTTAATGCACTGTTTTAACTAGATTAACTTATCATACTCTTACCTAAAAACTCAGGTAGGACTTGCTGGTAAATTCAATTAACTACATTTGTCTTTTAAATTGAAAACTTTCTAAAATTTAGGATTCACAAGAGGGTAATTCATTTGGAGAAGTGGTAGACTTCTGTGCACTTTACACAGTAATTAATTAGCCTGATTATAAATATGAAACATTTTAAGTCTTCTGCTATAATAAAGCAGTTTGCAAAGTGAGCATTATGTAGTATGAAAATGTCAAACAGAAATCCGTCCTCTGTAGTTCCTTGATCACCAGATGTGTATGTTTCTCTGTTTTTCTTATGAAAAAACAAACAAACCAAAAAAACTTGTGACCTTCTTTTCTGCTGACATATTTCATTGTTCAATTCCCATTTTTTATTTTTTAAGAAATAATCATAGGCAGATCACAGACTTGAAGCTGCATATCTTGGACTCACATAAAGCCTCTGAGGCAAAGTGCATCTATTTCTTCAGCTTAGTTTACGTTGAGGCAAAATAAGTCAAATGTGTGAAATTTAGATTCAAAGTTCACCGGTTGTCCTTCACAGAAGAAAGCAAATGAAAGATCTCTGAATAACCCAAATAATCAAACTTATTTGATGATGGGTGTCCTGAATTCAGCTGAAAAAGTTAGCAGTTTGTTTTGGGATCTGGTTTATATTAATGCAGATAGAAGGCCGCCATCCTGGAAATGTCTTCCTGTATCAACAGCAGGATTTACCTGGGTAAGCTGTGTTATGCTGTGGGCTTTTATAGTAATTGATTTCTGAGATCAGCTCCACAAATACGTATACTGCAATTCCCTGCTACAGAACAAGACCTTTAGTGTAACAGTCCTCTTGAACAACTCAGAAAAAAACCTTCACTGAAACTGAGAAACATATTGCAACCACCAGTGATGCTTCTTCTGCAGCAGCTTCTGAGGAGCTGTTGAGCAATGCTTGTAAATCACCCCCATGTTTTCAAGATGCGGGAAGATGTGCCTCTCTTTAGTGCAGCTGAGAAGCGGAGATGACACTGCTGCTGGATTCCACTGCAGGACCAAATTCACTGGGCCATTAATTTTGCTTTGCAACACTTCCTCAACACCAAGAAGACTTAATGCTACATTAACTGACAGCCCAGTGTTTCACAGTGTGTTGGAGAAGGCACGTGGTGCGTCTCTAGTGAAATGGCTTGTATAGTCCCTTCCTTGCAGTTTCCGTGCAGATGTTGAGCAATAGAGGGTGAACAAAAGCAGGGGCAGATGAAGTTTTCAGTATAGTTTTTTTCTTAAACTCACAGCTTCCAAAATTCTGTGGTTAGGTAAGAATCTCAGCTTTCATTTAAAAATTAAGTCTCAGAAGCCATGAAGTAAATCAAAAGAAAACCAGACAGATATTAATCTTGTGATGTTTGATCCAATTTTGTGTTTTGGGGAACTGTCTTTTGGTTTTTGAACACCTGGATTTGGCAAGGCTGCTATCATGCCTGGAACAACATACCCAAAGAATTTCCTTACTATCACTATTCCCCTCCCACACCATTTCAGGCAAATGAACTAATTTGGACACAATATTTCAACACATTTTTTGCATTGAAGGTGGCCAATAGCCTACTACAAGCAGAAAGAATAGCTCTAAAAGCCCAAACAAATAGCTGAATAATGTATTTTGCACAAACTAAATGTTCCAAATATACTGTAAAACAAAATACTAAAAATTAATTCCTCTGCTTAGCTGCCTAAGCCCAAGTTTAAGGTGCAGTGTTTTGAGAGATACAGGGATGGCGTAACTGCTGTTCTAGGGGCTGTCAGTTCTCATGCTTTAATAACTGCCTTGACAACATTAGGATATCTACACTAGAAATGTTTTATATGATAATACAGACAATGTGGGAAAGAACATACTGTTGATGATTTTGTATGGTTTATCAGCTTAAGAAGAGTAAAATGCAAGTACATGCATTTATTTAAATTAGGCTTTAAAGACCTTGAGCTCCCAGATCCATTAGAACTAAATCCTAAAATGTGTTCTGGCAATCAGCGGTTTAACTGAAGTAAAACATGCATTTGCAGTTCTTTTGCTGATCGGTATCACATTAGAGGTATCCTTCAGATTTGAGTTCTTTGTCTAACTATCCTGAAACATTGCAACAGTTACTTATAATCCCAAAACAGATAACAAAAACATTGTGTATGAACTTGAAATGGAGGGAAATCCTAAGTTTTTGAATAATGGGATCCTATTTCTTTATTTCTTTAAAACTTTATCTTAGTAGGAATTAAGGAGCATTTTGAAATGCCTTTTCTTCTGTTAAAATGCACTCTAAGGGCTTCTGTGAATCTTATTATTTACTGAACAGACAGACTTAGAAAAGTTAAGGGCCATCAAGTAAAAAAGTATTTAGGGATTTCTTTAAATATCTGTTATTCACTGACCAGACTGGAACTGCTTCTCTATCATACTAATGTGATACTAATAGTACTGAGACCTACAGACCTCTGTCGGTAGTTATTCAACTGTTTTGTATAAGATACCTGTGTGTTAGGAATGCATTATCAGATTATGAGTGCAAGAATTTCATACACTCTGAGTGGCTTTTAAAGTGGTGATAAACCATGCATGTTTTTTACTGAAATACCTGGTTTAATTTCCTGAATTATTTTTTTTCTTGTGATTCATTCTTTTACTTAAAGACTTCAATGAAGTGGTTGGTAGGACTAGAGAGCTAAGAATGTTAGTAATGAGATACGGAGCCCTTTTCTTCTAGGTCATTGGCATGAATTTGACCCTGGGTAGTAATAACGGAGAGTCATTATCAGCTGGTGACTGTTTGGTGGCCTACGACATACAAGCTGGTGGTTTCACTTTGCGTAATGACCCATGGCTGCATACACATACACACAGTCTTCAGTTTAAACATGTGCAGATAGCTTGGAAAATACCATATATCTCATGATTGAACTTCAAAACTCAGGCTGAAAGGTCATCTGTGGTGGCAATTAAGAGTGACAGGCTTTACACCCTGTCAACCACAGAGAACAAGGTACTCACCAGCATTCACACCAGTTACTTGCTTCTGCTTAGACAGTGGTACATGCACATTTTAGGCAGAATAACAAAAAATAATGGATAAGTACCAAATTCACTCTATACAAGAGAAAGTTATGAAGCAAAGTCCTTACAGGTGGGGGGTCTGTGAGCAAAAAGGAGGGAAGGAGAAAATAAAGGGGAAGAAATCCTGGGGTTGCGGGTGGGGGGGGGAAGTATTAGAAAAGGGAAGATATGAAATGGTAAAATAGAGAATATAGAGAGATGTAAAACATCAAATACACTGCTGACCCATGCTTCCAAAACACGACCTCTCCCCACACCTCCTTTTGAGATTTAATCTACTTCCTGTGAAAGAATGTCTTCTTATATAAGAAGAATTAAGCACATTTTTCACTTTCAGTACATAAAACATTCTGCTTGTTTCAGCAAAGTGACTGTCATCTCTTACATTAGGAATTTGCTTATCTGCCTTACCAAGGTGAAGTTTCATAATTGTGCTGTGTAGACTAAGCTAAAGGGCTTGGTCATGATGATGGAAGGTGGCTTTACTACATCATCAGCAAGCAGCATGATGAACAGGAAATTAGCAAGGAGTATCAAAGAAATAAGAAGATTCCCACTGATGTGATACGAACTTTAGAAAGGGTTGGGAGGACTTTTGGAGCAAGCACACGTTGGGCCAGGATTTTCCACAAACTCTTCACCCATCTCTACAGTTACTGTTAAATATCTGTGACATACGTGAGTTGATTCAATGGTGAAAGGCTTAAAGATCAGGCTGGGCTGACATTTTTCTTGTAAGGCTCAGTATCATGAAAACATTCGAAGTGTAAAGAGCTGTAGAACTGGCTAGTTTCACATGTCATACTGATGCTGTGTGGCTTTCTAAAAGAACTGATACACTTTGACGCTCTAGGCCTGAAGCAAATACAAAGCATAGGACTTCTGAGCATGGTAAGAGACCGTGAAGCAGCAACATAGAGCACCAGGTAAGATCAAATTCCTGGCTGTCTTCCATTTCCCTGTCACACTGCGTATGCTTAATAAACTGTTTTTACAATAGTGATAGGATATGACTGCCACCTGCATGCTATGTAATACGTACGCTCTACAGTAAGAACATTAAGCAGCTGCAAGATGTAACTAGTTTAAGCCTAGAATGCCTGGATGTTCTAAGGTGAGCTCACTACTTTCTAAACTGTGGAAATGCCTAATCCCTGTGTCACTTTATATTATTTTGTAGTTAATATTGTCAGTGGGTTGACAAAGGCGCATAACCAGCGGCAAAATCTGGCCTATCATGTTTAGTAGGATATGATTCCTCAACTAGAGACACTACACCCTTGTAAGGGCACATATTCTGCTTTGTTTTCACATCTGAAATGTGAGAGTAGATCTTGTCTTGCAGAACTGCAATTGCCATCTCTGCAGCAAACGTATCTGGGCTCAGTGCTGACAGATGATAACCCACAGATGCTAAGACCACATTTTGGTTTAAGAGCTTTAAACAAGTAACTGACTGACATCTTAGCAATATATTTTTGTCTGATGCTGTTGACTGGCGCTTAGATGGAAAGGTCTTGGAAGCAGGAAATAATCTTTTATTTGATAATTATACAAGGCCATGTTCCTAAAGAAAGTTCTACTGAAAAAATTTATTATTATTGTATTGTTTAATCTTAGAATAATGCAAACACTGTAAGTAGCTTATTTTAAGTTCTGAGAATTATTAATAATACTTCTATAGAAGTATCTCTCTTTTATTATCTTCTGCATTCCCATTTTGGGTCTTCACTCACTTTTCTTTAAGCTTCAGTTATATTACCTCATTAACTTTGTCTTGTTCTGCAGTAGTAGATTCTGCTCTGCTCAAAGGCAAATCTTTATGCTGTAGTTAGCAGGGTACTGTTTGTATGTAGGTCTTCACTTCCTGCTCATTGTGTCTTTTGGTACTTCTCAGAATAAACTTGGCGAAGCTAAAGCTTATTGTCTATCAACTACATTTTTGTCTTTTACAGTCCTCCATTGCTAAATAATAAAGCCAAGCTTCTTTCACAAATAGAGGAAACATCTTGCTGCTTTCCAATAGGTAACCCCAGATACTTCATACGTAACCATTGATTTTCTATCCAGGGATATGTAGGAAATCTTACAAAGAGCATGAGTAAGGACGCATCTAATAACATGTCAGACTTTTCCTGTTTCCACACTTGAATGCTCAGTCCAGAATACTGATCCCCGCACCAGAGAACAACCACAGTTTACAAAGTCAATATATACTGTATGAAGTAGCTGTATAGTTATGATAGTTACCACAGGGAATGAAACCTAAAATTTTTAGATGCAAGCAGAGGGCATAGGCAGGATCTGACTTTTCTCTGAAGTAGGCTCAGCTAGAGGAAAAATATTGATTTTCACCACAGCCATCCTTCCTTCAAAAGTTATTTCATGTTTGAAAGGAATGCATGAGGCTATAGAGGAAAAGAAAAAGGGTGATATTTTATCTTAATTTATAGTTTTATTTTATTTACAGGATTAGGTTATTTTATGTTTGTTCTTTTGAAAAGCATATAAAATGAAGATTTTCTTTAACTGCAATGCTTGATGCATACTGCACTGGAAGTTATTAATTAGTATCAGTGGTCAGTCATGGCAGTCATGTTTTCTTCCAAACAGGTGTTGCAGACATCAAACAAACAAAAAGCAAAAATAGGTTAAACTTGAAAGGTTTAGTTTGTTCATTTAAAGCACCCGAATGTTAACAAAATTCTCTGAACTAACTGCTAAGTCAAATCTGCAAAGTCTGAAACTGACTTTTCTAAGACTACATGCATGTTCATGAGGTCTTCACAGACTGAAATCAATTGCTTTGTTTCAAAACCCTTTAGTCAATACTGTCTTTTACTAGGAGAAGAGCTGCTGGGTTTGGTGAACCACTGGTCAAATGCAGAATGAGGCTGCTGTTGGGTTTGGTTGGTTTTTGATAGAACACATCTATGCAGAAATTCAGGTGCTCTGCTTTCAGATGGGGCAAATGAAAAGTGGAGGAGTATGCTGGGGAAGTAGATATGCAGATTATATTCTCTAAGCCCCCTGGAAAATCTAGTTTTGCCTGTGTTCCTACACTCATTTTTTCAATGTTAGGAATTGACAGCTTGCTATTCATGACCATTATGAAAAAAATAAAATCAAATCAGTTCAAAAAGAGTATGCTATATAAATCTCATGTTATGGTATTTACTTGAGATAATTCCCTGGTTTAGGAATATAGCTAGAGTCACTGTATAGTAAAAGCAGAATTGGACATCATACTCAATAATATACCTGCATTGTAGTATATTTTGTCCATATGACTTCTAGTAGTATTCCTGTCCCTTTTGGAAAATAAAAAAGGTAACTTTTTTTTAAAAAAATTATTATTTATTTTAAACAGTTCCACTTGATGTTCTTTTTGCTCATTCTTCTGAAGAATTTCTGCCTGAAGCAAAGCTACAGTACAATCATAAAACATATCAAGGTATCAGCATTCTCCAGTACTCCAACCACTCCAAGCACTGCCGTGTGAATGGCTGAGAGTGCATTTTTTTAATATTCGTGACTAAAAATACTTCAGCACTTAAAAGTGCCCAGTTCTGCAAGACTTCCTTGGCCAGGATACTTCTCAAAAGTTCAGTGAAATTCTAAACCTGCAGTGCAGATTCAAAATCACAATCTTGGGGATGCACTTCAGGGGGTAAAAAAACAAAACAATAAATGAACTGTGAGAAAAAAAAAAAGAAGATCCTTTTTGATTTAGAAAGCAAAAAAACATGGTAACAAAAAAACAGTCTTAAAAATACTATTAAAACACAGCTCTGTATTTCTGAAAGAGTAATTCCTTATGCATAACTAACGTTTACCAAAGCAAAAGCCCAATCTTGCATTCTTTGCCAGTTTAAAACTTCTGCTTGACTTCAGGAAAACACAAGTGCTCTAAAAATGTCCTACTTTCTTATAAAAAATAAATTTAGAGTATATAATGATGTAAGGAAGCACAAATCATATTAATACAGCATAAAAACTACATAACATTACTAACAATCATAGAAGCATGTATAGTATGAAAGGTGCAATAAAAGGTCATGGATGTTACCAGAAATGAAGATGTGATTTCAGTGATGGACTTTGGCAGATGCTGCTAAAGAAGGTGGGCTGCAAACTCAGAGAGTCCAGCAGAGAGTATTGATGAACCTAATGCAAGGTTATTCATTCCTCAGCTGATGCTGAAGTAAAACAATTCTGCATAAACTGAATATACCAATTTTTTTAGCTGCTAATACTTAGACACAATTTTAATACTTAAAACATTAATTACTTGCATATTACTAAGTGGGTGAATAGTTTTCTGCTTGTTCAGCTATTAACAGTAATTACTGATCCTTAAAAACAAACATGCCAAACATTACAGTACAGGGATATATACGTTGAGGCTGCCTCACAGAGCACTGTCACAGTAGGAGGTATGCAAATACTGATCCAGTACTTCCAGACTAATTTTAGGCATGGCAGTTTGTTAATCATAAAATAAAGTAAAACTGAATGGAACAGTAAGGACAAAATCTGGACATTTAATTATCTCATAATTTGAAATGCTCTTTGTTTTTATTTGCTGCTTTATAAATACACCATGTTTAAATTAGGTGGGCTTATGTGGGATTCATCTCTACTTACTATACCTGCTTACCAACACAAGAGATTTTTAAAAGATAATGAGAAAAAAGTCTTTCTTCTCAGCAAACTTTGTGTTTACTACTGCAGTCTTACTCGAACCGAATTATGCATAGGTTGTAAGGTACAAGATATAGAATGAGATTTTATATTTTCTACATCACCCAAAGCCCAATTAAAGCACTATATCAGCTTCTGAAAGAAAGGAATTCTGTTCCTCTTCTCACATAGAGTAAAATAAAAAAATTTTTGGGTTTTTTTTTGTTTGGTTGAGGGCTTTTTTTTGTTTGTTTGTTTTGTTTTTTTTTAATTCTTGATGCCAATTAATCTAGCGAGATAAAAAAAATGACAGGGGAATGAGCCTTCAGATTGTACTTTTAATTTTTCAGAGAAGTTCATCACTGGAGTAATGCTGCTACAGTGATAGTGCCTGAGTGTGTATTAGTTCTTGTCTACCCAGTTGCTCATTCCTTCAACAAATCCACCTCATGTCTCCTCATTATATAGCTCCTGCATTTAGACAAACCAAAACATTTAGATGGTCAGGGGTTTACAGCTCCTTCTTAAAATCAGTTCATAAACTACCTGACTGCACTTCATCCATCGAATAGGGAACAACAAAAATTCATGGCATGAAATTGAACTTTGTGGAGCTTCTTAGTGGAGGCAAAGAACTGAAATAAGAGAGGAAAACAACAGTAACTAGTCTAGTCTTAAAATTCTTAATCTAGTCTTAACATACGTTCCAGCATAAAATGTAAAAAACCCCCATTGTTCTAGGAGCAAATCTGTTCCAGGTTCACATGGCAAGCAATGTTGTGTTCAGTTGTAGGATAAGTTTCTGAGCCACAGTAATTTCAATGCCACAAGGAACATAGACTATTAAGTAAGCAGTAGAACCTGGATAATTCACATCAGTGGTTCAAAGCACCAATGTCTATTACTAAAATTTGTAAATTAGTAAGTTATCAAGCAGCATGGCCCATTTTTACAATTTTCCCATGAGCGTTAATGATATTTGATGTCTTAAAGTCTGATCCTGCGGGCTAGTGAGTAGATGCAAACTTCAGCTGCCATCAAAAAAAAGTTCTAGCCTTTATGGTTAGAGATAAAACGTGAAAACATGAGCCAACTGAACCCTAGAGTATCAAAAACCAGAAGGCAAATAAGCAGATCTCCAAATTTATTTATTTATTTTTTTAAAAATCTGGCAAGCATCAAGCTAATCTTTTGATATTTCACGGACCACTTTATGCTTTTTAAACACCTGTAGTTAGCAATATTGAACTGGCACAGTATGAAACAGAAGAGCATTCCAAATATCATTGTACCAGATCCTGATTTTGCAAGTCGATAAACACCATCCAGTGGGAGCTTACGGCACTGTGCAAGTTTGAACCTTTATTTAATAGATGCAGTTTAATATTAATTATTTATTAAAATACAGTGTAAATATTCCTTTTTTTTCCTGTATAAAATTGAAGTACTCCTTGTAACATGAAACCTGAGCACAGCTCTCTAATTTAGCAGAGCACACAATTCTAGAGTTAAGCACGTGTGAAAATGCTGATTCAGCTTTTTTCTTCTGTGTCTGCTGAGAAATAAGGAGGAATCTTCAGATTACTTAAAGTTTTGTTTTAGTCTTAATTTAAGAACAAAACATGGCAAAAAGGAAAAGGACAGCAGGGTCTGAAAAAGCCTGTGACTGATTTCATTGGATGTGAGAGGTTGTCAGACGCCTCCCAATACATCCATGAACAAATTCATAAAAAAGTCTCTGTATGTAGATACCAATTTGTGCAAATAACGAAGTAACATTTGCAACAGATTTGGCTTTCTGAATCTTGTTGACCTTGTAGAATATGGCTCGCTTTCCTTCAGAATCATTGCAACAATCTCAGCTAAAAACCTGCATCTGCCAGAATACAGGATTAGACAAATTGGCAGGTGGTAATAGATTCAGAAGTTAAAAAGAAACAAACTGAGCAGCAGGATAAAATCAGGGCAAGGTAATTAACATTCTGTTTATATTTTCAAAGAAGAAACAACAGGAAAAGAACAGATGCCGGTTCAGATTTGTGGACACTCCCAGGAATTTTTTGCTTTAGGTAAAACAGTAAGATCTGCCCAGAAGCTGTGGGATTCAACTGGCCACTCTGGTGAAAGAGGTCATATTGTGCCGAGAAGCAAGAGGCATAGAAAGGGTGTCATTTAATACACATGGTTGCTTCCTGCACAAAACTGTTTTGCAGCTCCAGATGCGCTTGTGAAAAAAAAAATATCACCAGGGTGCAACTAGAATTTAGAAATTATAATATAAATTAAAAGTGATATCAGAGCTATTGGGAATTTGTTTAAGGCAGATTTTAGTCTGGCATCATACCTTAACACACCTGAAGATACATAGTCAGCCCATGAGCTATAGGGAAAAGCAGAACAATCATGCAGCCATCAGTCATTTTTTAAAATACTGCATGGGGTGTATGGCAGGGAACCGAAATTATTCTGCCTACAGGACATACTGCCAATATGGGGTTCTTTTAGGGGCTGATTCAGAAGTCAGTCTGATAGAAAGGGGAGTGGGTCGCTATGAAAATATGTAAAGTTTTGGGGACCTTACTGAAGCAAAAAGAAACTAGATATAAAATGCTCACCCCAGTGAGAGCTACTGCAAAATTCCCAACTGACCAAGATGGACCAGATCGTTAGTGATTAAGTGCCCTTGCTTCAATTTCATCCTGTTGGCCATAGGCTTGATCTAGTGACTGCTGAAATCTTTGTAAGTTCTTTTTCAATCATCTCAGTGAGCTTTAAAACATATCCCCATTTGGGATCTGTAACCTTTCACCTGTAGTGAGCACAAGAGCTACCATGCATCTGATTTTTTGCTTCTGTACAATTAATGTTAATTAATTTTACCAGTTTCTTTCAATTATATCAGTAGTTTTATTAAGTCCTATGTATACGTAGCAATTGTATTGGAATAATGAAGTAGAGATGGTTTCAAGCAGAGAGAAAGAGAAATTCTCATTGCTTTTCTTCTGACTAGCAATTTATCCTAAAGTAGGATTGTCTTCTGTTCTAGGGGAAAAAAAATAGTTTAGATGTGAGGGAAGCAAAATTTTGAGGCAAAATGCCTTCCAAAATTGTCTCTGCAGACTCAAAAGATGACAACTTAGCCACTAATTTCAGATATATTTAGAGTGAAGCTCTGGACAAAAGAGTACTGTGATACAGATTTTCAGCGAGCTGTGGTCGGAACACCAGGTAGGGGATAAAGCATTTGTCTGGCTAAGGTGTAGATATGGAACCTGAGCGAGATATTCAGTACCCATTTTTTCTATCACCCCGTAACCAGTCTGTGTTTCAGTCCTTTAACTGGTAAAATATGGATCATATTCCACAACTGCACAGTGAGTTAAATATCACATCACCCTTAACTTTTATTAATGCTTTTTAACCGTTCACTCTTACAGAATTGCACGGTAGCGTATAATCCGAATAGAAGGTAATAAAAGTTAAAGCCTTTCGTTCAGTGCTAAGAATATCCAATACAACTCATCTGGAATAAAATTTTCATTCCAGCCTATTTCAAACATACATGCAGTGCTACTGTTATGCCATCTCAAATTTCTTATGACAATATTAAACAACTTGCAATGGATTGTAGCATGTCACTACAATGTCTTCTTGTGCGAGAGTCCTGATGATTTTCATCTATATTAATCTGGTCCAGCATTCATGGCAAGGGTTTATCTTACTTTAATAGATTTGTTTTTTAAGGCAGCAGTGTTTGTTTGCTGTCATCTTTCTATGCCCTTGTATTATGTTAGGTGGCAAAATATGTAAAATACTTCAAGACTTTTAGTTGTGTATTTTAAAATTTTACTGAGAATCCTTTATAGTAAGCAGAGATGTGGTGGCTACATTTTTAAAGTGTCTTCAACCTTTCCTTTTTAATTATTATTTTTTTTCTTAATAAGGAACATAAAGGGAGATTAAAAGCAAATTTCATTTGTACAATTGATTTTTAATTTATTGTTTCTGTGTGGTGCTCTTGCAGAGAATCTAGGTACATACATTTTGCATATTATGGCCTTCCAGAATTACCACTGTGTGGGTACACAGGGAGAAGAAGTGGGGAGTTACAGATGGATTTATATTTCCCCCTCTTTCTTTTGTTTAGAATGTTATCAATTTGGTTTTAGCTGCAGTGTACATAACTATGTTATATAATGTCAGAAACATTTTGTTGAAATCAAGTTTCATTATATGTCTAGTATACTAAATTAAAAAGAGAGTAATCTTTCCTTCACTAACTCAGTTCTTTCTAACCCAGTGACCCAGATCCCAGTGAGTTTCCTTAAGCTCAGGAATACTATTTCACAGAACAGACTGTACATTTCTACTAGTTCTACCTTGGTTGGTAAATACATTTGTTATATATTCTTTCTGTTTACTTTGTTTTAAATGAAAGCTAAGATAATAATTCCTGGTCTATCAACATGCCTTAGTTGGCTTGTCATTGTCCTTTTACTGATCTTTTCAAAGGAATTTTAAAATAAATATGTTATGGAAAAACGAAATTTCAGGGCTACAGCATAAGAAGTAGATTTAAAGGACATTTAGTCAACTTAAATAAGCCACATAACAACAGGCAGATGATATTTTTCTCTGGAAATTGGAAGGAAAGCAGTGGAAGCTAATTGATTTAAAAAATAAATTATTATAGTTATAAATAAATTATAAGCAGATATACTGGAGCTTATAAATAAATGCTGTATCCTTCTAGATAGTACCAACAGGCTAATCTTAGGAACCTATGGGTCAGTCAACAAGAGCAAGGATGCCGTAACATTACATGCATAGAGAACACCTGATATTCTTGGCACTTAGCAAACGTTATTTAATTTATGGAAACTAAATTTCAGCCCGGATGGGACTGCACTTCACGTACTGACAAAATGCCTGATGTGCCATTCCAAAAAAGATGTATTTTTAGACAGCCAGGGAAACTGCAATTAGCCTCCATCTCGCTGGAGGTCAGGAAATCTAAAGCTCATAGAAGTACTACAAAACAGTTTTGTATTGAATCAACCTTTCAAGAAAAGTTGAAACAGCATGTGGTATATCGAGGAGATTTGAATAGCCCCCTTTAAATCAGATTCTACTGTATTCATTTGCGGAACAAATTTTCACCAGTTTATCTGGAATTCTATGTATTGATTTAAGTCATGCTTCAGTAAATGTTCAACATCACTTCAATGGATGAGTGACTTCACATTTATGGTTGCTCAGTTTAGTAGCGGGCAGTGCTTCTAATCCCTGTGGAGCTGCTATTAGCCATTGGTTGACCTGAAATTCACATGAGTTGGCTTTAATTCAGAGTTTGGTCTGCTCTGCATGGTTTAGTGGGTTTACGTGGTTTTTGTTTAAGTTTTGAACAGTGGCTGAAGCCAGTTTTTCTTGAATTTTCCTTCTTATTCTTGATAATATCTTTTATCTTTTTGTTTGTTTGTTTTTTATAGGAGAACAGATTGCTTTATAATGACTGAGAGCTTGTAGAAATAATATTAAAATAAACTTTTCTGAAGTAAATAGAACGGACACTTTTGCCTTCAGACTTACATGGTCTTACTAGAACTAACCTTCCTTCGTTTTGTAGGATTTCTGTTTTGAAAATGCTAATAACTGTCAAGATGAGGAACTGAGAAAAAAAAGCAATTGGCAAACAAGAATGACTATATATTTGAATAAAAATAACAGAAGCTACTCATATATCACATGGATGGAAACCATGTTGTCCAATGCCAGTTCTAGCTTTCTCATTTATGTTCTTTTGCTATGGGACTCCAGGAGAAGCAGCCAACACATCCCTTTAGAAAACCACCTTTCTTCATCCCTGAGCTACACTGACTGTGTTTCACATTTGAGTTTTCTCTCCTGTGAGGACAATATATCATTTCTCCTTAAGTGATCATCCTAGCTAAAAGTTTGCTATAGAAGAATCTGAAGTAATCAAAAAGTAACAATGATTTTGAAAAATAAGATTAAAATGAAGGGAGTTATTTTCTTAACATATATATATATATAGTTCACTTCTTGTGAGGCCTTTTTGGCTTAATTACAGGGGTATCTTACATCTTTTGAAAGCCTTGCAGTCAGCCTGTGTCTGTTGCAGGGATATCTGGATAGCAATTCCTTTTCTGGCCTGCACGTGTCTTATTACACCTTATGGATTGGTGGGGCCACATGTACAAGTTTGTCTCCTCCAGTGGTTTCCAGTAGCTATACCCAAATTTTCAAACCCCTTGTAATAAGTAAATGTTTTTATTTGCTATTCTATCTGCAAGACTGATCACCAGTGATCTATAAAACCTTTAATCATGATTAATAAAATTTTAAATATCTATCTGAAACAGAACTTGTTGCAGACCATCGCTTGTTAGCTTTGTCTCAGGCCTCACTAGGCCATATTTACTTACTACCATTTTTCCATCTCAAATGAAAATTGAATTATGCACCAGCTCTAGAGCCTGCGTTTACAATTAAATAACTAACAGGTAATGACTGACAAGTGTGCTGCTCCACTGTTAACCTTACACAAAGCCCTCTCCAGCCAAATGAAAACAGCAGAGATGGGAGCTTACTGCAGTGGAATAACCTTTGAAATTGAATTGACACCATTTGAATGAGTGACATGGAACCTGTAGCCTTGCTCATGGAGTATCTTAGTTCCTGCATACACGAAGCTGGTGTTTACAGGAGCTAAGGCAGGGCATTCTTTGCCCTTCCCTGCCTCCCACCTGCCAGACTTCCCTCCCCATCTTCTACTAGGTGTCCATATTCCCAGGGCTTATCCTGCAGCGCTCTTTTCTGCTTGTTGCTAGCTATGACATGTTTTATATTGCTTGCCTGTTTATAGAAGTACGTTCCAGTCCTCCTTGGATGATCATTTTATTTCTTTTGCTTATTGTCTTTAAGGTTTGGCCAGAGTGGTAGCTAGGGCCAGGGACAAGAGGATGGGCAGAGAGAGAAGCAAGAGAGTGCTTTCTAACATCAACATGTTTTGTTCCTTGCCTATGAGGAATACTCCGGGTGTCCAGACAGTGTAATTAGTTTCCAAAGTTACTGGAGGGAACATTCCACGTGTTTTTAATAATGACCGTAGAAACTTAATGCAACGGGTTTTTTAGTATCATTTGGGACCTAACAGTCCAACTTTTGATTAGACTGTGGCAGGGCTGCATTTTATATTAGAAAAAATTACATCTGTATGTGGCTTGCAGAAAAGTATCTGAAAGCCATGTGCAATCATCAGTAAAAAAAAGGTTTCATTTTTGAATGCTATGTTTAACAAGCAAATACATTTCCTCCACTTTTCTAACACAGCGAATATTGGCGTTGATTTGAAAGTCTGAGGTATTTTCTGGAATATGGAGTATTTCTCTGTGCTTTTATTGCAGATTTCTTTGTATTTATCTTCTTGAAAACTACTAGGTGATGGGACAAAACTGTGATTTGCAAGATCTTTTAGCTTTAGAAGATCCTAGTCTGTATTCCCCCTGTGTGAAAATCCACTAGCTGGTACTACAAGGGCAGAATCTTAATGCACTTCTTTGGGTTTCTTCTGTAGAGCATCGGTTTGATGTGGCCTCTGCCTTTTTACTCGCTAATCAAAGTCCCACGGGGACAGAAGATGGGTAAGCAGCTATTCCACTTATCTTGTACATGTCCATATACAAAGATACATGGTTACTTACTACGGAGATGGACAGGAAATAACAGTGAGGGGGAAGATCTTTACCTCATTAGTAACATTACATTTCCTATAGTGCATATTTTTCATATATTAAAAGTTAATAAGATGGTGTTAGCTTACAAGATTTAAAAAGAGATGTGATCATAGTAAATGTGTCCAGAGGTTCAGAAAATATTACTAAGATACTTTAAAGCATATCCAGAACTCTCACCTTTATACTCTTTACATGTCAAACAACATTTTTTCATTCCTTCTTTTAAGTCCTAGGAGCCACATAGGAAAATCAGTGTTTAATACTATATTGGTTATTACAGTTGCACTTTGAGGCCCTCGTCTTGACTGGGGCTTTGGGGTAGTAGGTGTGGTGCAACACACTTAGCAGGATAGATCCTCTCAGAAGACATTGAAATGTGTCTGGACAAGACTCACAGAAATCCTGATGCATCCCCTTTATAGATAAGGAATAGATAGATTAAATTATGCACTAATTTAGTAACTAAGATACAGCAGAAGTGAATAAAATCTACTTTGGGGAAGGCTCTGTTTATCATTCCTATAGGTATTGTGTATGTTTTGCAGTGGGCACACTGTCAACCAAAGCTAAGTTTAACACACACATAAAAGGTACTTTGTTGGCATCTTTTCCTTGCCATTATATCAAAATTACTGTAGCTCAGCTGCCATTTTTTCCAACTGATTCTTCTATATATGAATAAAGTGCTGCTTGTGAGAACAGATAAGAACCAAGAATACATTTGACAATATATAAATAATACTTAGTATTTTCATCCTTTTATAAATAACTCTTTTGCATTCTTCTCTCAATTTTACACACATACCTGGATGTGGTTCTGTTTAACATGGTTTTTTTCTCAGTTGTGAAGAGAAATCTTATAGAGAGGAGAACTTTTCAAGTAACTGCACATACTCCATGAGTTATGAAGGTCAGCCACTTCTCAGGGAGATTTGGAACTCCTGTAAAATGCTTCCATGTATTTACATATCTGAAAATATAAAGCAAAAAAGTGAAATAATGGTGATGTTGAGAAAGAGAATTCCACAGAGAGTAAAAATATGAGGAAAAACCCAATAATGAAAGTAAGAGGCACTGTCTCAAGTCTAGCCCCATGTGGTAGACTTGCAGCCTGAAGTAGAACATCAACAGCACTTGAGTCTTTGTGCCAAAGGTAGTTTTTTTGGAAATTCTTGAGGAAAATTCATCAAGGTACAATGGCCTTTGTGGTATATTCAGAGTCCGATCAGCTGATGCTGTTTATTTTTCTTAGTTCTTAGCATTAAACACACTTCTTGAAACTATCTGGAGTATGCTCCTTGCACGGCATCAAACTGTCCAGTAAGCTGCTGTAATTGCTGTGCGAGTGGAGATTATTATCCTAACTGTCTCTTCTGTGTATAACATTTAGGAGTGACTAAATTATATTTCTAGGTATGTGGGTGATTTTAGGTATTTGGGTATAGAGGCAGAAGAGCCAATTTCTGCAACACTTTGGCATATGGATTAAGTCCTCTGATCAGATTTCTGATGAGATTTAAGATATTTATTGTAGCCTGTAGAGATGCCACCTTCACTGTTTTGCGATAGATCTAGAAACTTTTTGTTATACTGCTGTGTTTTTAATACTGAACAGACAACAGCACTGATGTACTGAAAAGGCTTTCTTATGTAATACTCATCAAGTATACAAGGACTGTAATTTAACCTTTTCTTCTTAGTGTTGACATTGTATCTTGCCTTATTTTTACACAGTTCAGTGGAAGTTAATTCTTGCAGCAGAATGCAGACTCTTTCTGTATGGCAGTTTTGAAACGTTTCACTAGGCTATGCAGTTTGAGTCCTGAGAATATTAGATGCGGGCTCACTACCAGCTTTATACAAACACTTCATTCAGTAATTTTTTTTTTTTTTAACTTTATTTATGATGACTGTGTATGGTCTACATAAAAGTGCAGAAATAGTTGGAATGTTTATTTTATCACCAAGTTTACATGATAACATTTGCTATAAACCACTTCTTGTTTTTTAAGGTTCCAGGAGAGTGCAATTGATTAGATGCATATTTTCTGCCTTATACAACAGAACACACCCAGCTGCACAGCTTTTCTCAGGTAAGCGAACTATTGTATATTCTCCTTTCTCTTCCCTTCCCCAGCTCAATTAATAAGGAAAACCAGACATCTATCTGCATGAAGCTTGTTTTAAAGTCAGTGCATAGGTCCATGGAAAATACATATCTAGTTACTAGGATTTATCCACTGGGGCCAGACAGCATAGATAGCTCTAATAATGAATTTGAAATAGGATTTTCTTACTACACTAAAAAAAAAAAAAAAAAAAAAAAATTCCTCAGACTCAAAGATAAATCAAAGGAAAGTGGCACCCTGGTGGACCAGACAGCCCATTGGCAGCCCAGTCACATGAGAGCCTCAGAGGTCACTACCTCAGTGTCAGCAGAGCTATTTGTAGAGCTCACTGTGGAGTTTCACATCACAGCTAAATCAGAATACTTAATAATCTGGCACCCAAATTTCACATGTTGCCAGCTCTAGTCATTATGTGAGCCTTCCTTTCACTGCTTTGGAAGCTACCCCTTTGAGTCATAAAAGATGGATACACATCCCTATGTTTTGACAACTCTAAAAAAATAATTTAGAATCAACATTTAAAGACTGTTCTAACTGTGGTAATGTACAGGTAAGTGAATTATATCGCAAAATGTATGCTGTTCTCACAGCAGATACTCTGAAATAAGGAGGAAGGATTAACTGCAGTGAAATCTTTATTAGTTATGTGCTCTTTCTTCTAGTCTATGATACAACCAGGCCCATTACAGAATTTTCCTCAGAAGGCAACATTTTTAGATTATTAACTGTTTTTGAGTAAAGTATCTGCTTTGCATGAATTCGATTCTTTATTTATTTAGGATGTTTGACTTCTTATAGGGGAATGGAAATACAGGGCAGACACTTGAACCCATTCCCACACACATTTACCTTTCCTAGCCATTCATAAATTTGGATTTTGAAAAGTCACAGAGGATTTTTCTGAATGTTCTGAATTTGTGTTTCATGTCCCTGTTCTAATGTAAAAAGAGTTTCCTCAGCCAGTCCATATCTCCCTGAAGTCTCTGAAGTCGAGAAGTCTAGGATGATGGCCTGTGCTCACGGCTAAAGGAGACTGGTACATAGCAGATGTAGTTTGACAGGAATGTTCAATCTATACAGGAGATCAGGAGCCAAGAAATACTTGAATACAGCTCCCACGGCTAAGCAGGGCTCTGAGCACCTCAATCTACAGTGTGACCACTCCCAATCTGTAAATTGACATGTACTTCCTTGTTTCACAAAGGCTTCAGGAGGATAAAAATCTGTGAAAGTTATGAGATTCTCAGATACTGTGATAAGTCCCAGGATAAACAAATGTTGAATGCAAAACAGCAGCTTACATGGTACGTATTCAAGGGCATGTTGAATGAATTAGAAAGATGAAGAGAAAGAGCAGAAGAATGAGAATGGGAAGAATCAGAAAGCGGGAAGGGACAGACAGCAACAATGCAAGTCAGGCAGCATGATTGGAAGCCGGGGGAGAGTTATGCAGAGTCCTAGCACACTTTGAGTTCATGTTGCAAACAATCTTGTACGTGTTTCCAAAGGAAACTGGCCAATGGCTTATTAAAATGATTTTTTTGCAAAATTCTAATGTTGACATGTTGACATTTTCATGAAGTGGCCGAGAGTTACTCCCAAAGAAGGCACCTTACTGTGTGCATTTAGAGCATGAGTAGGTTATGAAATACTAAAGAAAACCTGGGTTTTCTTTAGTATCTCATAATAGTCCCCCCGGTTTTGGTTTGGTTTTTTTTTTTTGAGGAAAGGCAATATCACCAGATTAAAGAAATTAATTAATTTCTGTAGTCTGCTCTATTTTCTTTGCTAGTAGTGTGAGGGAAAAGACCAAGTCTAGATACATACATATGCACATGTGTAAATAAACAGGGAATAAGGCTATATACATCCTTCCTTAGCTGCCCTTTCCCATCCTTTTTTTGGGTCCAGAGTGCATATTATGAAACTGTGTACTTCATACTGGGAACAGATTAATGGATTATTTTCCTGACAATGGAATATAAAAGATTAAACATTCACTCATTAAAAAACAAATTGCTTTTTAGAACTGCAGCTTAAGCAGTGTAAATTGCTACTGTTTTTCAAAGAATGAAGAGTTTGGTCAGTTAGGAAGAGGAAAAGCACAATTGTCAAACTTGCCACTGGTCATACCAATGACAAGCCTCCATTGACTGCAGTGAAAGAACAGTGACTGCAAATTAGGTGTACTGATGGTGCAAAACGTCCTAAGAATGAAATGGCTTAATGTTAAATGGAAGAACCTGACCCAAATAGTTTCTCATGATTTGCTGAGGAAAGGCTCAACTGGGAGTCACTCTAAGGTATCTCATCCTCATACCATTTAATCTGGGCTGCGCCTTAGAAGCGGATGAATAGTTTTGTATTTTTTGCTTTTTGCAGTGATATGCTTTCTACTGACAACAATGAAATTAACTGGCTTAGGTACTTCTCTGTGCCCAGGTTGCATATACATGCATTGTAGGCATATTCCTCCCCACAGAACCCCAAATCTCATTGATATTTGTAGTCTTCAGAAGTAAATTTTCAAATGCTATTTAGATGCTGTTTGAAATCCTGTTAAGGCACCTCATCTGCATTTGTGTGTCTAAATACCTTTTAAAGTCTGATACTAGAAGCCTATGTGATGCTTAAAATAGAACTTCAAAAATGTTGTTGTTTTTATAGTCTGATTTTCATGAAAAGTATCATATTTTAAAATTCTATAGGGAGAATCATTAAGAAAAAGCCCACAATAGAAAATACTGACAAAAACCTGAAAGGTTGTACTTTGTGTTATACTTTGAGAATTCTCTCTGCTAGTCATCCAGCCGAGTAGATTTTGGAGGCAAGACTCTAAGTCCATTAGAAATGGAAATTAATAGAAGTACTCTCTTTGATTTTAGTGGGCTTCACATCACATTGCATCTTTCACTAAACTATACTCAGCCTTATGCACTCTGTTTATTGCATTTCATTTGAATGAAAGTGAAAACTAATGCAAGTGTCAAGAAAAAAGCAGCTGAAAATGAAATAGGAGATACAGATCTGCTGAACAACTGATGGAGGAGGTAGTCAAGTACTCAGAGGGGTTTGGGAGGAAAAATGCAGATGTTATTTGAATAAAAATGTTTAAAATAATGAAATGTATCAAAAGTACACACAAGTTGTCCAGAATGCCAGTGTAAGTTTTTGATCATAGATAAATGCCAAAACACAATATTCTCAAATTTGTCATCAAAGTCCTTAGATAAAAAAATTTATAGGTTGTAAATGGCATTTTCTCATTACATGAAGAAAATACAATAAGGGGTATACCTTCCTATAGTCTTTAAGTAGGTTTTAGTTTAAAAAGCAGATTGGTGTATAGAATTAAGTTAACCTCATGACTTATTTTCCCCACATCTGTTTTGCATAGTGGTTATAGTTTTAGGATTTCACCACCACTGCCCTCCTGCCTTTCCTCCTGAAGCAGGCAGTGGAAGATCACTGCCATCTACAGATTGGAGATAGTATCACTAATATTAGTGTAAACTGCAACAGTCTCTCTTATGTTGGAACATATTTCTCTCTCTGCCTTGAGCACTTGTCTCCTCAACCCCTCCTCCCCTTAAAAAAAATCAACACAAAGTCACCCAACATACGACTGTCTCTGTGACACCCTGATCATAATCACCCTCATTAAAGGAAAAGCATCTTGGCTTTAAGAATCTTAGAAGCCCTGTGATGTTTTAAGTCAAAGTTGAAGTGGGGGGGAAGGCAGATTTCACAAATGGGCTTTCCATTACCTATTATACATGTCAAAATTTAGTATACATGTCAAAATTATAAATGGCTTCTTACAGATTTCTCAGCAGCTGAGAAAAACAACAAACTGTGTGGACATTTGTACAGATAGATTAAGTGGGTACCTGCTTTCCATGTATCAGTGACTGCGTCATATTTGCAAAATGAGCTATTAGGAAAAACAAGCAAGTACAGCACCGTATGAGGAGGGGAGCTATAGTTTAAGGTCAACTTAATGCTCATCTTTTATTTTCTTCCTCCAAAGAAGGCAGTAAAAAAAGCTAAATCTGATAAAGCTTCATGCTTTGTCATGAATAACACATTTGCAGCATATCAAAACCGATTACATTTAACACAACATTAAAAAAGAAAAATAACATCTCATTTCCCTCCTGTACCTTCCATATTCAGATACAAATTTTTTAATTGTACGGAAAACTTCTATCAAACATGTCAGATATCAGTTATTAATATACAAGAGTTAATCTCTTCCAGGGTATGCTGTTTCACTGAATCCTAGAAATCAGTGCATATCTGGCAACATTAAAAAATATTAGAATCACAGATTAGGCAAACTAAAAGTCATCCAGTGTCTACATTACAGTTCAGTGATTTGTCAGTTTGCGTACAATTTTGACTGTTATACTTGATGCAATAAAGAAATTGATAGGCAGAATCAAAAAGAACTTGAGAAGAGATGACTGATTTCCCACTGATATCTAAGTGTAGGATTGGGCTCATTGAAATTTTTGTTAACTATGACTCGAGATTTAAGCCCACAGGATCACGCAGCTGGAATAGCTTGGTAAAAAAAAAAAAAAGTTAAATTCAGCAGAGTTAAAGCAATCTGTAACTGCAGGGGATTTCAGCTACTGTCTGCCTAAATATTCTTCTTCACGCACTAGAGAAATGCTTATTATTTGCTTCCCCAGGTGAGATAAATTTCCTGGCTTGTTTCCCCTGCTGCCTGCGTATCATCCTAGCAGCCAGAGCAGAATATTTCTTTGATTTGGGAGTCCATTACACCATGATAATGCAATCGCTTCAAGGAACATGCTCGGATATGTACAACATGCTTTTACCTGTACTAGCAACACCAAACAACTGTAAGACTATTGCTGCAGAAGTTCAAGCAGTAAACGTTAACAGCTAATCTGGTCTAATCATAGGGAAGGAGAGGTCTCTGACACAAAAACCTTCACCATTATTGTTTTGTGGGACCAATTTCCTCTTTAAAATCCTGTGCCCACTGAATTGCAAAAGAATATATGCCTGGCTTCTTTAAAATCTTTTGAAAATTCAAATTCCAGTTCACTAGAGCAGCTTCCAGAAAACAAAGGCTGGAAGTTTGGTCCCCATTGAAGTAAGTCGCAAAAGTCGCATCAGCTCCTGTAAGGTCAGAATTTAGTTAATGATATCGATTCAGCTGCTACCTTTAAATACAACAGTTTTCAGGATGTTTCTAGAGAAAGCTGCCATCAGGCGTGCTTATTATTTTGAACTACACCATTTCTTTAGAAAAGTAAATATCTGAGTACCTTTACATTTCAATGAGCGAGCTAGGAAGTCTGTCAGGAAGCATGCCTGTATTTCACACATTTTTAACATATATTTAATTGAAATGGTTACCTGGTAACTACGGAATGAAAGCTGTGGTTTTCCCTGTCGCTCTCAAAAGGCGTTTCTGTACCTAGCCAGAAGGTGGCATTCACGGTTAACAGTTAAAGGAATTAACATACGCTATTTCTTCTTTGCATATGAGGGTGGGGAGAAAAAGGTTTCTTAGTATAGTGGCAGTTACTCAATTAACCATGATGCTTAAACTAATACAATAAATTTGATTAATGTATTCTTTGTTTTTCAAGGAGCAGTAGAGTCATCCAGTAGTAGACATTAATCTTCATGACGAGACAGCAAGGAACCTGGCAAATTGTATTCATCTTCCTGTAAAGTATTTGATAGTAAAAGTCCTTGTCCTCAGTGATGTCATTTTGTTCCTCTAAAGAAGCCAGTTTCCAATAATTCTTTGACCACTCTAATACCCACTGTTACCAGAACAATTAGGAAATTCAAGAAAAAATATAATTGAATCTTATTCAGTCAATGAATCTTAATCAGATTTTTCAAAGTCTGATCATTCCCACTTGTGATCCAGTCAGTCTATGGAGTATTGCCATATTTAACATCTGTGTCGCATCACGTCTTTCCTGTTGCCTCATTGATCAACAGACAACATGTGATGATTCCCAGATGTTCAAACATGGCAGATCCCAAAAGACCTATTAAATTACACTGAAAGGAAAACAACAGCTATGCTGTGAAATTTGTGTTAAAATCAGGTATGTCTGAATATTCACAAACTTGCTACAAGATGTTTACTGGTATTCCGATTGCTTTTAAACATTAAATTCCTCGAAATGTCCACAGTGTGTATTATATAAGGACACTGTGTCACAGAGTTGATATGACTTTCTGTCCTGTAATATGAAGCAAGTTAAAACAGAATTTGGCATGTATTTATACATGGAGAAGATAAAGGGTGGATTTTTTACTTTATTTTTTACTATTTGTGTCCTTTTATTGCATACAGTCTGTATTCTTTCAGATATTTACTCAGATGTCTTACTGATTATGTTTTTTCACTGATGAAACTGAATATAAAAAAAAATATAGATGAAGAATTCTCTAAGCAAGGCAAGGCAGTACATGTTGTTCTTCAGTGTGTCCTTTTTCCACTGAATATGATCATCATAAAGATCAAGACTTACTAAGATGATACTTAAAAACTTTGTTCTATAACTGAAGAGCAGTTACATGAAGTTCTAGACTGGATTTCAAATAGTAAATGTGACTGAGTTTATGTCAGAGTGCTACAACATTCTGCTCCAAAACATCCTCAGCACTTATGAGAGAGTAGTTTTACCATGAAGATGAATATCCTTTACACCTTCCTGAGCTAGCATTGCTCTTCTGGTAACATATCAATTTGAAAATTTTGTGCTGGCATTGTCAACACCGAAAATGTGATAATTTTCTGATGAACATAGACAGATGGGTGGAGAAAATTACTGTTTTGTCACCTGTGAAATAGCAGCACAGAAATCAGGGGAAATTCTGCATGCGGCTGCATTGGCTCATTTTAAGTTACAGTTTATTTTGCCTTACTCTTTAATAAGAAAGAATGTAGCCGCTTTGGAAAGGCCAGCAAAAAGAGGGATGTTTGTTATGTGGTTATTTCTGATGCACCAGCATTTGTTTTCCTCAAACTAAGTAAATTTTAAAAACATGTTGATTTTCGTAATCCAGAAAAGAGGTTAAGAAATTTCAGTTCAGAAATGGCTACATGTTTCTTTTTGGTATTTTCCAATAGAAAAGGTGTTTGGTTTTTGTTGGGCCCCCCGCCCCCCCCCGTTGTTTTTCCCCCCCCTTCTTGCTAATTTTCATAATGCTTCCAGTGCAATCTTCCATTTACTTAAATCAGACTTGCCTTGCATTTC
>JAAGNO010003333.1:41939-55404 GCA_033439905.1 Ceryle rudis | reverse complement strand
CCCCCCCGGGCCACTGCGGTGGGACGCGCCGGTTCCCGTGCTGTGGCTGCGGTGCCGCTGCGCTCGGCGCGCCGCTGTGCGGCGGGGTGAGGCCGGCAGGGGGCGGCCCGGGAGCGCGGCCGGAGGCGCCCTGAGGGCGGGGGCTCCGGCCCGGGAGGGGCCCCTTTCTCCCCATTCTCGTTTTAAAGCATTTTTTTTTATTACTCGGTTGGCGGTGGCGAAGACCCTGGCGCTGTTCCCAGCGAATGGCTTTGTCACCTTCCAGCTCAGGCTGTTCTAGAATCTGTATCACACGGTGGCAGCTGTACCCAGGGTATTTTGTCTCTAACTCTCTCAAGCTGTTAGTTTTACTCTTGTTGCAGCTGCATCATCTCCCTTTTTAATCTTTCAAAATTGCACGCCCTGGCTGTGTTGCACAAAAAGAAACACACAAACACCATATTCCTTGTTTAAAATTCTTGGACACAGCGGCATGACCCTGTGGGGTAGTGGTATTGCAGAGTTTGGATTTGGGATGATCTGCTTTACGAGAAGAGGCTGAGGGAACTGGGGTTGTTTAGTCTAGAGGAGACTGAGAGGAGACCTTACTGCTCCCTACAGCTACCTCAAAGGAGGTTGTAGCGAGGCTGGTGTTGGTCTCTTCTCCCCCATTACTAATGATAAAACGAGAGGAAATGGCCTCAAGTTGCATCAGGGGAGGTTTAGGTTAGATATTAGGAAGAAATTCTTCACTGAGAGAGTGGTTAGGCACTGGAACAGGCTGCCCAGGGAGGTAGTGGAGTCATCATCCCTGGAGGCGTTTAAAAAATGAGTGGATGTAGCACTTGAGGCTGTGGTCTAATGATGGATAGATGTTAGGGTGAAGGTTGGACTTGATGATGCTAGAGGTCCTTTCCAACCCTAATGATTCTATGATTCTAAAGGTCTTTTCCAACTGAAATGATTCCATGACTGTCCTCCTCCTGAAGATCTCCCTTTATTGCATGTCTGTTGTCAGTGAAATCTGTGAAAAGGAATGAAAACGTATGATCTGGCCTTAAGTCAGATAAGTGTCTCTTAAGATCTTTGCCTTTGATAACAAGAGCCCTAGATCCCTTCAGGAGAAAAGCAAGTTGTATGTTTTGATCAAATTGTTGTCATCACTACTTGAGAGGCAGGACTTTTTTTGAAAAAAGTGATGACGCTTCATTCTTGAAATTCTAAATCGCTTGATTTCTAAAATTTGTTTTCCTCTGTACCTTTTTTGTTTGTCAAAGATTGGTAATATATCTATATAGTCATACTCCGAGTGGCCTAAGCTTGCTGTATTCTTTGCAACTTCATTGTTTTGTTTTGTTTTGTTTTTTCTTTGTACTTTAATGTTGGGACAATTTCTGGAATTCTTATGTAAGGATTTTATCTCCGAATCGCTGAGAATTATGTAAGTGATACTGAATTGTTACTAAATGGGTTATGCATGAACCTGTGGGTTTAGGTACTATGCATAATATTACTGCTTGTGTACAACCATTGAGGTTAGGCAAATTTCCCTATTTCAGGCCAACCAATTTTTTTGCCTCTAAGAGCAAAATGGGAAGGTGGCTTCTTGTCCTTGATATCTGTGCTTCAGAGAACAGGAGTGCTGAAAGAGTTTGGGGTTTGTGGGTTTGTTTTTTTTTAAGTTGGGATAGGCATATGAAAGGAAAAAGGAAAGAATAATGAAGCAGCTTCATACACAAGGACAAATACCAGGCTTCACAAAAGTACAGTTAAGTTGGTTTTTTTTTTTCCTTTTGTTCTTCCTTTCCCCAGTTTTGACAGGGTGACAATAACAGTAACAAGTGAAGTGAGAAGCTAAAGAGGAACAAAAGACAAAAGTTCTCATTCATCTTTATTCTTCTTTTTTCTATTGAGAATTAATATGGGATTTATTCTCACCGACATTTTTTAGTTAAGAATTAAGAACTTTGAGAAAGACAGTAAAGCAAGACAATAGAAGATGAAACATAATAGTCTTTTTCCACTCCAACTTTCAGATAGAATTTACTTATGGGTGATCTTGTGTCTGCAGATGAAGTTGAATTCTTCAGCTAGAGAAAGGAATGAATTTATCTTTTTGTACTTGTAGTAAATGCAGAGCATTGCCTAGAGAAAAGAACATCAGGTCTACTTATTTGGTATCAACTGAACTGTTGTAAGTCAGGCAGACCAAAGGCACAACTCAAGCAGATTTTTTTTTTTTACTAAACCAATTGCTTTAGTATGGAATACTGTGGAATACTATTTATTAGGAAATTAGGAAATGAGGTCCTAAAATGAATTTTGAAAGCAAAAAGTAGAGTGGTTATTCTTTCATACTAATGAATAACCAAACCTCTTAGTGTGTGCGTATATGTGGTACTTTAGTACTGGTTGTATCCATCCCATAAAGTCAGCTGATGTAGAGGACCTCTGCAGCACACCTTGGGCTGCACACTTAAGGAGAGATTCATCTTGCACTTTTAATAGTTAATTTGATTTTGTTTAAAATATAAATAGGAAACCTTTGGAAAATGTCTGCTCTTCAGTATTTTGATAATATGAACAGTTTACATGTTTGGTCCAGGCAGTTCAGTTATCACTGATAACTGTGAAACCAAGGCGCTTCCATTCTTAATGCTCCTCTCTTTGTGTCTTTATATAAAAATCTAAAATATTTAAAGCATTTGGATTTACTACTTCTGCTGGTGACACTTTGCACCATTGACACTAAAAATATTTTTCAGAATGAAAATGCGTTTAGATTTTTGCCTTTTCAGTGACAGAACAGTCTAGTAGTGAAAAAAAGGAAAAAATGAGGAAATAGATTCTACAGCTGCTAATGGTTAGTGGTGTTCATGTTTTTATCTTGGCTGATAAAAGTATGTGAAAAGTCTTTGTTGAAGCGAACACTGAAAAAATTATTCATGTTTTTCCTTGGCTGTGAAACATCTGCTCCAGTCATCGTGTTGTTTCATTATAGTGCTGTAATAATGAGTCCATAAATTCAAATAAGGAAAAACTTTCATTTTAAGCAAGTTTTTCCATACCTTTTGATCCATCAGATCCCTAATGTCTTTCTGAAAAGCAATCCTGTGACCTAGTTCTTGTGTGCTGTTTCTCTACAGGTAAATGAACATTTTCAGTAAGTTTGGCATCTTTTGACATATAGTCATCATTTAGAGTTGGAGGAGTCTTCTTGATTACATTTAATAAATATTCCACCTGCAAAGCCGTGGAAGAAATTTAAGCTGCAAATGCTGATCTGTTCGCAATAAGCATTTAGTCTGGATAATTTCAAAGCTATTTTCTGCAATGGACAGAAACAGAGTTTCGGAGTAATTGTCCTGTGGCTAGGTCATTTATCATCATGACAGCATGAAGGATGTATTGGTTTGTCCAAGGTTTCAGTTTCACAAGCAGCTAGGTCGATGTAATGTACCCTTACTATTTCTGAAAAGGAAGAGGCCTTGCTGCCTTCTCCTTTTTCATCCCCTCTTCCCTGGCCACACAGTCCCTCTGGTGCTTGTCAGGCTGTTTCGTGGATGGGTTCAACTTACTAAGCCCGCACAAAGCTCTCTGCTTCTTTTTCAGGATTAATGTTTTGCCAAATTGTGGCGAGGTGAATCGCCTCGCGGTGGAAGCGCCCGACCACCAAAACTAGGGCAAGGTGAGCAGCAGGACTTCTGGGAACCAATGCCAAGAACAGACCCAGACCTCTTCAGTTTGGTGGCCACAGGCTGTTAGATCTACTCATGCTGTAACCTGATGCAACAAAACACAGGCTGTTGTAACTCTGCACGTGTTTATCTGAGCAGTAGCATGAATACGAGATGTTGAAAGTTTTCCCTTTTGAGCCTTTCTTGAGTTTCTTGAGATAAATGTTGCTGTTAAGTAAGGATGTGCATTTGTTGGAAAATGCTTTCTGTGCATTCTTGATTCGGTACACAGCTAAGATTTTTATCTTCTGTTTTTTAAGTTAAAGCAGTGTCTCCTGGTAAGAAATGCAATTTAGTGTAGGTCCTGAATATAGGAAGAGTTACATCTGCCTTACTCATGGTGGCTGTATTGTGTGACTGGATTGAATCTGAAGTATTCAAAAACAGTCGAGCATCTGTCATGATGCACTGTAATTGGTGGTTCTCACAGAAGAGTAGGAGACATCCCTAAAATACTCAAAAAGCAGTGATTATGGTCTGATACTTTCAACTGGAGGTCTCATTTTTTTCCTAAATCTAGATGCAGACAGTAACTAGTAACAAAACTCTGAACTTCTTGGTACAAACTATGAAAAAATAGAGGTGTTATAGGTATTCGAAAAGTTGCTTAAAATATTAATGTAATTTTGTTCGCATCTATACTGAGAAAATTAATGAAAGTTACATTTCAAGTGAGAGAAAGCAAGATTCTTTTTTTTTGAGATTAAAAAGGATGAGATTGGCATTTATATCTAGCATCTCCTTTAGCCTTAGGCATTTCCAAATACCATCTGAATAATTTAGGTGTTATCATTTGAGTTCCTGAGAGCATTAGATTGTGTACCACTGATCTCCTTTCTCCTAACTTCTAAGCATCTTAATGTATCTCTTATTGCCATATACAGGGACATAAACATTGTCTACGTGGATGATTTCAAACATGTCACCATTTTGTTTGAACTTAGTGATTTACATGTCTTTTTATAATGATTCTAGGTAATTCGGCAGGGGGCCACCCCTGTTAGCCTGAGCTTGCTCGCTATCCAGGTTTATGCTGCCTCTTCAGAGAAAGAGACTTCCAAAAAGGAGTTGCTGAAAATTGAGGAGGTAAGTATGGTTAGAGCCCTAGTGCTCTTCTATCTATATGGAAATACCTGCAGAATTCTAAAAGACAGTATTTTTTGATGCCTAAAGGAGCCCTAGTGTTCCTCTATCCATATGGAAATATGTACAGAATTCTGAAAGATACTGTATTTTGATGCCTGAAAGTGTTCAGGTGCATCTCTTCGCCTCTTGTATTCTTACCTCTAAACTTCCTTCTCAATTTTCAGTAGTAGAGATGTCGATACAGTTTTGCTTCTTCTACCCAAGGGGCGTGTTTGATGCTGTCCACTTGATAGTGTTGGGCTCGCTTGTGTTTAAGATCTTTTTCCTGCATTAAAGCCTTCTGCTGTTCATTCAGAAATTACCTTTCCATGTTTGTAGGTTTACTTCTGGTCATATTTCAAATCTGCAGGAATCTTTTCTTTGCTTTTTATCCAGGTAGCACCATGTATTTTTTTATTACAGGTACTGCTGAAAATTCTAATAAAGTTTCATTTATGTTCCCCAGTAAAACAACAAATGAAAACTTTTTATTTCTAAAAATATTCTTCTTTACATTGTTTGTCAATGCTTTGAATCCAATATGGTAGCTTACAGAACTTTTGTCAGTTTTCCTTTATTTACAGCATTCAGACCTAAGCAACAACAAAGTAGTGATAATAAAAACCTATTACTTTAGTGTTTCCCTAGATCCTACAAATGGCTTGGTTATATCACAAGCAGAAGCTTAAAACATCCTGTCAAACTGGAGACTCACCAGCATTTTTGCATAGGCTTTTAACAGTCTCTAACATTAAAAAGCCCAACAGTGTAGTTCATTACTAAATACAACTTTATATCCATGAGAGTTTGAAAATTTTAAGTACTTCAGCCCAAGCTGGAGTGAGTTTGTTTGTTTGTTTGTTTGTTTTCAATAAGAGCAGTGGAACGAAGGAAGCTTGGTTTTGTGTATAGTTAGGTCTTTTGGACATGTCTGCATGGGCAATTCACTTACATAATCTGAGAGGATCAGTAATTGAAGCAGTCTCTTGGCTTCACCCCAGTGAAGTAACCTTAGTTTAGGCCGTTGTGTGCCCTACGCCACCACTGGCATGAGTCAGTAATGAGGCAGCAGTTTGAAGTCACATACGTGCTGAGTAATTGGCTTGTCCATCAGCTTCAGCAAAGTTTTGGCTGCCTTTCTCACCATTCATGGAGTACATTAGTTTGGATCTCTAGTCTGTCAGCTGTCTAGTTTCATAAAATGTATGGGAATTTCCTTATCTATCAGACTTCTGTCCTTGTGCCAGACAAGGCTGTTAGGTTGTCTAACAGGATCGAAGTTAAACTGATTGTGACTATGATTGCCAGAGATGACTGGATTTCCTAGGGAAATGAGACTTAAAGTACATGTCTTTTAAAGTATTAAGGGAGATCCAGCTGAACAAGTTATCAAATTATTTGGCAAATGCTATGTTACTATATATTTTGTTATCGTTAGCGGCTTTTTTTATTGAGATACCATTGTTTTCCAACTTACCTTGAGAAGAGGGCTAGCTACATTTTGATGCAACAATACATGTAAACATCAGTTTATAATAAACTCCTAAATGTATTATTAATGTAGTATGTAATATAAGTTCTATATACTAAACATATAAACTGTTAGGAATTCTAACAGGTTTTGGTTTGAGCTAAGCTTTGCTGTTCATCTTCAACAGTATAAACTTTGTTTTGTTTTGTTTTTTAATGGAATAGAATTTGAATTCCATTTAGGTAATTGTAATAACTACCTTCTGATGCTAAACCTTGAATACGATTGAAGGTGCCCATTGCTTTCAGGTGGATGTTACAGTTCTTACTAGTTGAGCCCCGTGGTGCTATTAATGGTGTCAGTTGCTGATGTGGTTAATGACTGCAATGCTGGGATGTCCTACCATTTTCCTGCTCAGTAACAGACAAATTTGTATCGGATGTTACCTTTGTTAGAAGCTACTTAGACTCTTTAATGATGGCTTTTGCAAATACAGAAAATGATGGATTGTGATTTCAGAGTTCTAGTACATTTAGTATGTTAACTGGGAACCAGAAGTGCTGATTGAGACCAGAAACATTTTTTTCACAATTATGTTTTGTGTTCTTATTAAACTAGTTTAATATTAATTTATAACCTGTGACTTGGATCATATAGCAGCTATGGATGAATTGCATAGCAATTAGAAGTCATCTTCATTATAGTATATAATTAAACTTTGCTCATAATGGTTGTCTCACAGCTGTGCCTGAATTTTTATTATGCATTGTTTATGTAGTAAGCAGTGTTAGGTGTTCTCTGGTTAGACTGTTCACGCCCTGAAGACCTGCTTACACAATTACACCTTTGTTTTTAACCTCTTGTTTGCTAATATTCACAGCTGTCACTCTACTCCTCTCCAGCTCGTGAGACTAAATATGTGGAGAATCCACAAACCCAACTGGAAGAGGGGGTTTCACATTTACGGCATGTTATGGAGCCATACACAGCCTGGTGTCAGGTATAAGGGTTTTATGTAACATCTGGTTCAATGGTGATGTGGTTTTGTTTTTAAAGACAGAATTAATAGATGGTACCAAAGTAAAAGTTGATAGCTGTACAACCATTTCCGAAAGTACTTCCACAGTTCAGGTCATAATACTTGTCCTCTCCTCACACAAAACCAGGTGTTTCTTTCTGCTAATTCAATGAACTAAGCCTCTGATTTTTTCCACATTTTTGTATCCCTCCAAAAGAATTAAGAGAAAATAAACCAAAACTTAGAATTGTTACCTGAAATAAACCTTAAGCTTAAAAATATCTAGACATATCTGGATTTGGTACCATCCTGTGAATGAGGAATACAGGAGAATGATTAAATTTGCATTTTCCATGCTCAAGGAGGCCTTAAATTATCAAGCAGTGTGTTTTGGAACAGCAATATCCTGTTGTCCTCACTGCAGCTGTGACAAAACACAACCTTTCATTCACCTTTCAGTTTAGCAAATGCTGATTTATTTTCTGCAAAGTTGAGGGAAGGAATGCAGCTCTCTGGAAGAGAGAAGATCCCAGGCCACTAGTAGTGGCCAAGCTGTTTAGATGAAGGTGTTCTTTCTGCCTAGAAGTTCTGTGTTATGGCACTAACCTTTAAAAGTAGTGAAACATTTTTTTCAGGAATACTCGGGGTTACTCAGTCTAGTGGTGTGGTTGTAAAGGAGCAGGAGTACTGACTTCAGTTTGGAAGGAGAAGGGGGTTTTTCCACAGCATAGTTAGAGCCCTGACCTCCTAAACACATGGATTCTGTTTGGTTACCTGTGGTAACTGTAGCTGGGCATTAAATTCAAGCCAAGGGTAGTTGCTCAGTTGGATTGACTGCAGGTAAGTCTTGAATGGTGATTTATGTCTCACTGGCCTATTTTCTTCTTATTTGCTTTATTTTTTGTCTGTGTGGAGATCATTTACATAATGTGCTCTTCTGCTTGCACACAAGCAGCCATTTCCTGGCAGTGGTTTACTGACTCATTTTATGAAGTGGGCCTGTAAACTTTACGTGTTTGGGGACATCTTGCTTGCTTAACCATAGTCAGAGATAGTTTTGGTTTTGTACAACCCCCACTCCCTGCTATGTTGAAGAAAATAATATTGTGTGTCTAAGCTGTCTTTAAAAACATAACCCAGGATAATGAGAATTAAATTGGTTATGTTTACATATCCGTTTTACTTTTTCAAAATTGCTTGCCTGGCTGTAGTGGAAAGTCGGTTCAAAACACTGTAGATGTAGAAGTGAGCCCAGTTGTGTGTGATCTGTAACAGCAGATCAGACTTAGTATCTGGTGTCTTTAGAGCATGTTCTTTTTTATTTTTGCTTTAATGAGACCAACATCCATTTGGAATTATGTTGTGTCACATGCTAACAAGTCTGGTTTTGGTTTTGTTTTTGGTTTTTTTTGTCACTCTTCCCAGTGAGGAAATGAAAGTTCTAAAGATGTTATCACCCATGAAGTATCCTAAACAAATGCTTTCACTTCTGCACAGATACAGCTCAAGTGCTGTTGTGACACAGTTCTCTGCTTTAGCCTTGGGCATACATGTCTATGAATTTATTCCCTAATTGTCAGACAGCCTTACACTGTGTCTCCAAAGGATTGTTAGCATAACAACAGTTATCAGGGTTGCTCTTACTAAGACTTAGTTTTTTTCCCCTACTTTGGTAAAAGGCAGTGTGAATTAATTTATTTCCTTTGTATTTTCAGTCTGAGGAAAAAAAACCAACCTAGAACTACTTGTGAGGTTGATTCAGTGCTCTTTGATGATTTACTTTGGACATTTTATAGACATCTCATTTTCCAATTCACTTCAAAAATGCAGTTTTGTTAGCCTGAAGTAGAGTCTTGGAAAGTGGAATTTATCACCTTGTAAAATGAGTCATGTACCCCTGTGAAGTGCTAGGAAGGAGTTTATTAAAGTGTTGTACCTCCTTTCTTTGCATCCATTCAAGTTTTTTTTTGTGATACCTAAGTATGCTGAGAAACCTGAGATAATCCCAAATTTCAGCTACCTGATCAGGAACTTAATGGAATACCAAAGTTGACTTTTGTGTTTTGAAGTTTTATATTTCATCTGTGTCCAAAGACTACTTGGAGAAAAAGTTGTACCTTATGCTAAATGTCATAATGAGCAAGCCTAGCTCTGTAAGTCAAGGGTGGAAGTGGGAATAAAAAGAAGTTATTTTAGGGACCCAACACTTTTTTTGGAGCTTTTTTTTTTTTCTTTGTCAGGTCAGTTACCATCATATTTTACTTACTTGCTATCTACTTACTGTTGTTTTATTTGTTTTGTTTTGTTTTTAGGATCTTTATGCCAAAGCTGTGCCCAAATTAGAAAAAGCTGTTGAGCATGGTAGAGGTAAATCAGCTTAGTTTTCTTAACTGTTTAAAATGAAGGACTGTACTGTATCTTCTGTTAAAGGGATTCCATTAAGCATCATTATGTATCTAATCTCTAACACATTTAAAACTACATTATTTGCAGTGTATATCTGCTTATTTTTCCTTTGTATTTCATTATGACACTACATTTCTAAATAATTAAAATGTGCCACTTGTATCTATGTTAATCAGTGTCACTAAAACAGTTACGCAGGAAAAGAAGAAAAAAAAATAAAAAAATCCTGACAGTTTATTCCCAGCCAGTAGTACTTACTTGACCCAGCCTAGTAACTGAAGCATCCTGCAGTGTTTATTACTTGTCAGGAGTGTTAGGTGTTTTTGTTTGTAATGTTTAGCCTTTTCATTTTGGTTTACTTCCTTTCATCTCCAAAGAATTTTGAAAAAATCCTAAATAATTTGTATTTATTTTTGGTTTTGGAAGCATCTTTTCATACTTAGGCTTGTCAGGACTGAGCATGGATGCTTTCTAGGGCTCATTTCAGATACTGCACCTCTTTTTCTTAAACCTAATAGTCTTAGTCCTTTGAATGCCTTTGTGGAAGATTTTCCATAGTTTTCTATTCCCCCGTTGGACTCCCTTCTTGAAGTGAGCTTGTTTATGTTGTGTCTTTCCCTTGTTCTCTGATTTATTTTTTGTACAGTGTTTCATTGAAGCTAATTCTTGTTAAATGTAAGAATCCATCTTGCAAATGTTTCTATCACTGTTTTGAAAAAGATAATCAAGATGTAAAAGAGCAAAGCAAAAGAGATGGCTCAGGAGCAAAGGCAAAAGCTTCTATGAAGATTGCAAAATACAATACAATGTTCAGCTTCATTCATGTGTCACTAGAGAAGATCTGAAAGGCTTTGAATTTTATGCCAACAAATCTAAAATGTGCATGATAGTTAAATGTGTTTTGATAACTCTTTATGGTTTGTAACAATTGCCAGCATGTATTGATGATTCCTTATCACAAAACCACTTTCACATTACATAAAAGCACTTTGTTATGACTTCTCTTCAGAAGGCTATGAATTTCTTCAAAACCCCCCTGCTGGATTTTATCCAAGGCTTGGTGTGATAGGTTTTGCTGGAATTGTTGGATTGTTTCTTGCTAGAGGTAAGTGGGAACCTTTTGAACTGCTTATTCTATGATTCCGGATAAATAATTTAAATTTTTTTTAATCACAATTTTTAATTGTGATGCATGAGATCTGACTGAAACTGTACAAGCATGTTTCTACAGTGTTCCTCCAATTATAAAGAAACTTCATGTAAAAGGTGTGTAATAACCATCAATTATTGTTTATGAATACTGTTTGTTACCAGAATCTAGTATTTGATATTTTCAAGTTCTGGTTTATTATTATTTTTAATAAAGGATTATTATTTTTTAGCACAAAAAAAAAATCTTTTTAATGACTTAAGTTCCTGATCACGTATGTCACTGTAGAAAACTACAGAGGAAAGAATTATGGTAAAACACAGAGGTTCCTTAACTATGACTTAAGTGCAATTAGTTTTATATCCAAGTTCCTTCAAAGTATTGTGTGTCCAGGCACAGAGCTGCTGCAGATGGTGATAGTCAGCAAAAATACTACCGAACTTTGTGTGTGCTATAAAGATGTGCACGTTTTGTGCTAAAGAAAAGCAATGCGATTAATTTCATCACACTAGTTAAACTATGGTGGTTTTGCTTTTGTAGAAATAAATGTTAAGAAATGTTAATTGTGAAAAAGTGTTTTGCGTTTGCACTGAGATATTCTTAATACAATGAAACAAGGTAACACAAGGAGAAAACTTGCAGGTAATGGAACTGAAAAGTTCTGGAATTTAAATACTAGTGAGGACTTGCTTTGGATAAAGATACACCTTTGTGGGGCCTGTATGTGGTCAACAAAGTGTTTGGCTATATAGAAATGGAAAATGTTCTGTGAATATATGCATTCCTCAAAATAAGTAATTTTCCAGTGAAGATGATGAAAGCAGTACTTTTTTTTTGGTGTTCCTAGCATTTTTAATTTTTTTTTAAATGAAAATTCAGTTCTTTTACTCTACCAGTTTGAAGTTCTTTCTTTTCAAATTCAGGCTTGTTGAGTTATGTGATAATGAATGACATCAGCTTCCAGCCTTTACAGCTGTAGCACAGTGGAGGGGGAAGTCCAGTGCTGGGGCTGGATCTGAAAGATTAGAAGGTCCTAAATTTAGTAAGAATAAAAATTGCTTGTAGTACATATGTTTGATTTGTGAATCTTGTAGGATGAGAGCCATAATTTTAACTTCTGGTTATAGTTTACAATACAGACTGTTATTTCCAGAAAATATTCAAACTATAGAAAGAAGTGCCTTTTAATTTTGATGCTATAGAAAGTTAGAACCAAATGCCCTCTTTTTGATCCCTTTCCACCTCCCTTAGTCTCACTGGAAAAATTGCCCTCTTGGAAGGTACAGATAAAATCTTCCAGGTCTAACTGTAACAAAGGATACAGCTGCCCACTAAGTAGAAATTACGGTATTCAGAGTCCAAGCATGTGAATATTGTGCTGCCATCCAGCTTGGTTTAAAATGCCATTGAAGATAATTTGTTCTAATCTTGTTAAGCAGTACTGGAATGGATAGGGGAGTATTCCTAAACTTCCCACTAATGGGTATCTCCAACAGGTAGCAGCCTGCTAGAAGGCATTAATACCTTCAACTCTTACATTTATTCCTAAAGTGATATTGTAGGCACACTGATAAGCATTCATTAAGGAAGATCCCCATTCCCTGAAATTAAAACAGAAGTGTAATTTTTCTGGTTGTAAAGAAGCAATGTAGCTTGCCTTTTTGGTGCTTTCTTAGAGCTAATTGGTACCAAATTCCCTCTTTGCAATACTAGCAGCATCACTTGATGAATGTCTCTTGTTTACTGCTAGGTTTCTGATATGATGAGCCTGTGTTAGTGGAAACACTAAATACTTCTAATATGCTTTTCCTCTTCAAAATTCATTATTCCTTTATTAGAAGCATGTGGCTTTACATAGAGAACAGGCTGTTCTATGAAGAACAGAACTACTGCATCCTGACTCCTGTACGTCTGTTCTATGACCATTTTTTCTCCTGTACTCCTTGCTTTTCTCCTTCACTTGTTCCCTTCTATCTACCTTTCTGGCTGGCTGAACAGCAGCATGCCCTGTAACTGATTCACTGATGTCACTGTCTCTGGCTGGCCAGGATACACAACCTGTGACCAACTGTGATAAGAGGAGGAACTTTTCAGGCAGATGAATTATTTCAGACTTGTATTATTTAATAGAGAATTCAAATTTATTAAAGTGTTCAAAATTCAGCTGGGGACTGAGCAATAGTTGCAAGTACTTTAGTTTAAACATACCTTCAAATGCTTTTCAAATTGCTATCATGAATTGAGAAAAATTATTCATATGAGCAATTGTGGAAGATTCAATGTTTCTAAGTCAAGGTAACTTATAAAGTTTGTATTGGAACATCTTTTGTTCTGCTTGATGTGTCCAAAAAATACCATCCTAACCTTTCTTTACCTGAGTTTTTCCTTTTAGTTTAGAAAGAGTATCAATTGGTTTAATTCTCTTAAATCTGTGGCTTTTACTTCATTATTCAGTACTAAAGTAAATTGTGTAGTACTACGGTAAATATATTTGTAAGGTAATTTTCACTATCAAAATATATTAATAAAATATCTTAAAAGGGTTTTAAAAAAAATCTCTGCTAAAAATAATCATGTTT
>JAAGNO010003333.1:16047-41839 GCA_033439905.1 Ceryle rudis | reverse complement strand
ATATATTTGTGAGGTAATTTTTCCCATCAAAAAAAAATAATAAAATATCTTAAAAAGGTTTTAAAAAAAATCTCTGATCAGAATAATCATGTTTCTTAAGAAACCAGTAGAACAGAACAGAAAATATGCTAAACTGTATTTAACTTTTTTTTTTTCTAACTATAAACAAAAGGTTAGGGCCATTCAGCTGTCTCAGTTAACATATACTCACTCTAACAACGTTGTTGGTTTTATTTGTTTGCTTTTTTTTGTTGTTGTTGTTATAAAACAGGCTCAAAAATAAAGAAGCTGGTGTATCCTGCAGGTCTCATGGGTATTGGTGCCTCCATGTATTACCCTCAGCAATCGGTTGCTATTGCAAAGGTCAGTGATGATATCTTTCTTTGGAGAAGTGTTTTTTACTTTGATCTTTGCCTTCTGTCTTCAGATTAACTGGTAATCCATTTTAAAAAGCCATATCAGTGTGCCCTTAGCAAAATGATAGTTATTTTGTTACAGAACATGCAGTCTGGGCTGAAAGATGGTCAGCCATTCCGTTTCTTTCAGTGACTTTTTTTTTTCCTAACAACTGCAATAGCGTCTTCAGTTTCAGGAACATAATTTCCTTTCTGAATCTCTAACCTCAAGTAGTTATAAATTAATGTAAATATGCTTAGTAAGCAGAGTTTGCATGTTTACATACTATACTAAGGAAACTTGAAATATCTTGAGAGCAAATGAAAACAGGATAAGAAAGAAGCAAAGAAAGAAAGGGAGAGGAAAGGAGGAAAGGGAGATTCTGTAGAGAAATCATAGGAACAACATTTTGAGATAAACACTGTTACTGCAGTTTTCTGCTTTTTGTTGGATAGTTTTAAGAGAAAGAGCATGATCATTCTGGAATGGGGTAAGAATTCTACTGCTTATTGGATTCCTTTCCTGTTTGTCTGTCTGTTGTTTCAGGCACATATGAAGCATGTTAACTTACAGTTTCCTTAAGTTGGTTTCCTGTGAAATAATGAACTGAAGGGATCAGACAATTGCTTACATCCTCTGCTGGTGTCAGTTCATGTGTCTTGCTTTCCACACTTAACTGTACTGACAAATTCTTCATTTCTCCACCACATTCTTTTTCAAATCCAGCTTTTAACCACTCGCAGTGTGCATATTTTAGTGTGTCAGAAACTCTTTGTATTTCAGGCTTTGGTAAATTTGCTATCCAGTTATCGGTGACCTGTCACCAATCCTGAGGATGAAAATAGGATATTCTCAAGAACATATAATGATGTTGTTTGAAAACAGAAAGGTCATTGAGTTAAGGAGAGTCTAAACTGCCATGTTTGAACTCTGTCAGCATGGTGATACCTAATCTTTGATGGAATCTTTTTTTAGTGCTTCCAGGATTCATATCCTCTGAATACAGATAGTTCTGTTGACTTATTCTCAGGGAGTGAAAATTATGCAAGGGGGGGGGGGGAATTAAGAAGCTTAGACATTCTATTGGAGACTGTGTATTAAAATTCTAGTTGCCTTCTGAACAGTGAAGTGGGAAGTGATTGAACAATGTTCAAACTGATGTTATTGTTTTTAAAAAAGCTCAGTTCAGTCTTAACTGTGGATTTGCTACTAACAGCTTCACAATACCTTGTTTATTTTACAAAAACTTTGAAGTGCGTGGTTGCCCTTTGATTAATTCACAGTTCTTAGTTTGACTGTAACAAAAAATCTGATATGAGACCATGAGCCTGAAACTTGCTTGGAATGGGCTTAGGTTTGTTGACTTGGTCAGGACACTAGACCTATGAGTTTGGAAACTTCTGTGGAGAGCGTGATATCCTAGGTACTGTTTTGGTTCCTCTAATCTCTCGTGCCTTTCTTTTCCTAAAGTAGCAAAGTTTTAACCATGTCAGATCTTTCTATCCATAATTTTCATGCTTTAATCTGAAATTGGAAGCACTTTCTGCTCTAGTAATTATTTTGAAATGTTTCATAGGCCTTCAAAAAAATTCCTGTAAGCCTAGAAAGGGATGCCTGCAGTACAAAGCTCGCTTTTCAAGTTAATAGAACAGTATAGGAAATACTCTGGAATGTAAATTTAATTATCTTAATTTATTCTTTGTTATGTTAATTTTATTTGTCTTTTACATTGAGTAGTTTTTTGGTTTCTGGGGTTTTTGTTCGTTTGTTGTTTTTTGTTTGATTTTGGGGGGGGGGTGGGCAGTTTGTTGGTGGTTGTTTGTTTTTTTTCCTTCCTTCCTTTCTCACTTTTATTAAAGACTCCATTGGAGAGCTAGAAATAAATGCAGCAAAATATATTTGAGGTTGAGGTGCAACACTTGATGTATCTGTCTGGAAGAAAACATTTTACCTAAAATGTATGAATTGCTAATTGAATTTACAGCAACAGAGTTCATAATTGGTAATAGTTTGGTTATTACAATTCGTAATTGTTTCCAGATACTATTCAGCTAGCTGGAGATGGAAGAAATACACAGACTATGTTGGGGTTTTTTTTCCTGCTTTAGTAACCCTTCTAATAAATCACAAATTAGTAAGGAATGTATTTCCTCACTGCTAGTTTAATTTGTATAACTTTGAACGAATGGTCAAACTGTATATGTGGTCTGGGAACTGAATTTAATACTAAAGTTTATTTTGTTCTGATGGAACTTTAAGGTGTTTTGGAACTATGTTGTTTTCCAGATTATCATAATACATTCAAAATATTTTGTATTTACCGTGGCTTATCTTCTATCTTGAAAAGCCTTTCCATTATGAAGTTACTTAACTTGTGGTTTTTTCCTTTTTAAGTAGAACATCTGAAATTTCCTACAGTTGTGTGTGTTAAGCTTACCTTCTTAAAAGAATGTAAAGCTTCTTAATATGTAAGTTTATTTCATTGACAACAAACTAAATTATTTCTATGTCTTTTGAACCTATATGTACGTCATTCCTTGCCTGGTTCAGTCCATAGGCATAAACAGTTGTACTGGCACAACTGAAAGCATGAGATGATTCCTGGAACTGTGGGCTGAAAAGAAGGAGTTGGGGTTACTTGATCTACCTTTACTGCAGAATGAAATGCTTGTGAAATTGTGCTACGGCTACTTTGTTAACAATGTACATGTAGACAACCAGCAGTTTCTCAGTTCAGTTTCTTAGCAGGTGATCTGTATAAAGAATTGCTAACCTTAAGATTATTGTGCAGAACTGACATACGTGGTGTAGTCAGTGTTGCATGTATATAGTCCTGTGTGGAATTAAAATGCAGGAGCTTGTTTACATACACATTAGTCCTTAGAAACTGCTGATGCTTCTCCAGTAGTGCCTAGTTCAGGTGTTTGTGGCCCAAGGCCGCTTTCAAATTATTTCAGAGTCCCTGTTGAGAACCATTCACTCTGATTTTTGAACTTGTCTGTTCAAATTTTAGCTTACAAACCTACTTAGTGGTGTACTGGACAGAGATAGCATGTTGTAATTTAACACAAACAAGATGGAAACGGTTATCTTCCAGAAATTAAGAATTCCAGATGATTGAATGGAAAAACTTTTCCCTCTTTGAAAGGAGCTCTGCACGAATGTTCGAATGAACACTTTGAACAAACTGTCTATATTATTGTTCTTTTTACTTTTTATGGTTGGAACTACCATTCCCCAAAATATTGGTGGCAACTTCAGTTCCCACCTTCTTCCTCTTCAACTGCTCCATGAGAAAGAGAGGTATAAAACACAGGCCTAGCGTATGACTCTAGTATTGTGTTTCGGAGAGGATGCATTGGGTGGTTATAAAAATTTCTTGGCTGTGTTCCTGTTGACCTTGTAATTTGCAGCCTACGGTTTGTATAAAACTGTTTTGTTTTTTTTTTTTCAACCTCTGTGAACTGCAAACCTGTGTGTGGGTCACAGCTCCTGGGAGGTGTGTACAGTGTTGAAATATTGGTTGACTGTGACAGACTAAACTATCTGGGTTGCTGTACCTTGTGATGCTACTTTACTCCGGCAATGTAAATGAACAGTTTTTCATTTACTGCAATTCAGAATTCACTTGGTTGTATGGCTTCTAGAATATTTTTAAGTTGGTACTAATAGGTATTTAGAATGTTTTAAAGTATTTTAATGGAGTATTTTTAACAGATTCTTTTTTCTTGTTCCTGTTTTAAATTTGTTGAACGTGGAATACTAAGAAAACCAGAATTGTTTACATGCAGCATCATTACACTCCTTTTTATACAGATACACTTTCAGGTAGTCTTCAAACAGCTTTTTAACAAGTTGGCTTTTCTTATTCTGCACGTGTCACTTTTTTCAAGATATTTATTAATGCTGTACACCCTGAGCTTGAACAGGAAGCTGTTAACAGTCTTGTGTTTTGAGACTTTTTCCACTTAAACAAGAAGCAAAATAATATTTTCCAGATTCTTAAGCTTATGCTTTCTAGTCTCTTTTGTCTCAAAGGTTGCTGGTACACAGCTGTATGACTGGAGTCTTCAGGGATATATTGCTGTAGAATCTCTTTGGAAGGATAGTCCTAAGAAGAAAAAATCAGGTGAAAAAAATGATAAGGTAAGAAGTTCGAGGAATTCAATTTCTGAATAAAAAGAAAAAATAATTTGGCGAGCTCAATCTTAAAAATTTGACATAACTTTTTTTTTTCATTACATAACTCTGTGAAAGAAGAATATTGTTTTCAATTTTTTTTTGTTTTGTTCTTTTCCCTTTGAATATTCATGAATATTCACTCTAGCATGATGATGTCATTATGTGCTGCTCTATTAAATGTTACTATCTAGTAATAAAAATAACACTTTATAGGGATATGCAGTCCTTAGGGATTTAGTCATAGATAGCTAGCTGTGTGGTTTAATACTTACAGCCCTATTTTAGGCAACTTTGGGCTAATCAGTTCTCATCCAGAAGACTGCCAATAAAAACTGAGTTTCTTTTGATACAGATAAGCAAACTGAATTCTAGGAAATACATGCAGTTGACTTGGTGAAGCAGCGTGTAAGAGACCGGAGAACTGTGCAAGTGTGTCAGGGAGAGCCTGTAAGGTTTTTAAGTAATTTTTTTTAACTACTACTTAAAGAAATAAAAGCTCAGGTGTGTAATGTAAAGGTTCTGTAGTTTTAAATTAAATTCTAAGCTCAATGTGTCTTTAGTTCCTGATTTCTAAACAACTGTGCTTGTTCCGTTGATACAAAATGCTGCCCTCACTGCAGACTGTTTCCCACCTCTTATTTTAGTTGTTTAATGTAGCCTGACAGAACTAACAGGTGGTTCGAAAACAGCTTTAAACCAACAGAAAGTCTTGATCTTTTGCTGTGGACTTCCAGACTGAGCCATAGCTCACAACTGGTAACAGTTCGTGCTGGGTTGACAATGATGTATAGCTTCTGGGTTGTTTTAAGCCAAAAGTTCTACCTGACCAGAACATGGCATTTTCAACCCAGAGCTTAAGATGTAAGGGGGATAGCCACTGAGAGAGAGTTGTTTTTGAGAGGTACTGGAATAGACTGCATGCGTGGGACCAAGTTCCCTAGGAAGGTCTACTGGGACTAGTTCCAAGCAGGCTGGGTTGGAGGAATATTCGTGTGTCCTGTTGGTTGCTAAGTCTTAGAGTGGAGACTTTTATTGGTGGATACTGGTCCTGTGCTGGCCCTAGCTGCTTCCGTAAATGCACTTATATAGCTCTTTGAGTAAACAAAGGTTAGTTAATCATACTGTACCTTTCCTAAAACCTAGGCTGTCAAAAAGTATCTCCAAAAAATGTGCATCATTAAAATATTTCAGAGAGTGAAACTGACAGCATTAGTAAAAATTAGCTGAGCTTTTTATTTTATTGTGTCCCAGGCTTTCAAAAGGAAACACGTGGTTGTTACTGGAAGGCAAAAACTTTTGAAGCTCTCATCTTATTATAAGGCTTATTCAAGCACTTGCTACCTCAGCAGAAAACCAAATGACATGCGAAATTGCAGAGACCACTAAGTAAACACACTTCTTTCTCTTCCTCCTTGCAGAATCTTTAAATCACACCCCTTAGCTGCCAAAATATGCTCTTTGCACAAAGGAGTGAAATACTGTTGAATGGGCTCCTCCAAAAGTTCAGGTGTTTCTGGTGGGAACTGTGGATGGATTAGGCAAGATTCAAAAATCCTATGACCCAAATGAAGAAGCAGCAGGCACTTGATAAAATTGCCTGCATTTCAGATGTTCAGTGATCTCTGACCACTGGAGGACGCAGCCTTGTTGTTTCTTTGTCCTCTGAAGCTGTTAGAGAGGGTATTGTCTCCCTGCTGTCTAGAGAACCTGAACAGCAGTTGTAAAAAGTCACATACTTTCGAAGTCACTAGAACGTGGACTGAAAAGTACCTCTAATGGAAGAAGTCTGCTCTGAAGCTTCCTTTGTCTGCATTCATGAAGCAGTATAAAATATGTTGTTGAGAACTTGGGGGGGGTAGGGGTGAGGTTGGTTTTTTTGTTGTGGTTTTGGTTTAATTGTTTTGGGTTTGCTCTGATTTCTTTTTCTGAGGTAGTGTTGTGGTGTTCCACTGGGATGTGGTCAGTCACAGTCATTAAGGAAAAACTCTACCTTTTTTTATAAGTATAAGCATTGGTATGTCCCTGACATGAGATGTGAAGTCTACTCTAGAAAAACTTTTTCAGACTGTCTCTGTTTGAGAGTTATATTGGGTTATTTTTGTGTATTTATTTCTTAATGTAGTACAAGGCAGCTAGAGTCCTTGTGGAGTGAAGGCAAATACAAATGTTGTCCTTGAGTTGTTGGTACATGAGATGTAACCCATTTTGTGAAACTGTGCCAGAGCAAAAGATGTTACATTTTGGTTTTGTGGCATTTGTTCTAGCATTTTCTTGTTGCTACACAAAGGATTCTTGCAACTAGTCAAGCAATATATGGGTGGCTCTCCTTGGCTTGTGTTAATTTGTTACATTGCTGATAATTTGTTTGATAGTCATAGGTACTCCAGCTTTGCATAACTTCATGTTTGTGCAGCAGTGTGTCATTAAAATAGATGTGGTATATTAATCTCTGAAAATTTTACGAAACGAAAACCTGTGCCAGATTGAGGTCATATTAACTGAAATCTAAGTTCTGCCAAGAAAGATGAGTTCCAGGATCTTCTGCTGCTACATTTCAGAACACTGTGGCTGGAGCCCCCTCCATGCAGCAAGTCAGTCTGATAAGGTTTAGAATACACTGTTTACAGTAGTGTTTTGGTGTCCTGATACTGACTGGTTGAAGGAGCCAGCTCTTCAGGGCGTCAGGAGGAAAGCCCTCTGCTTAAACTACTCAAGTACAAGAAGTAAAAACCAGAGGTTTATTTCCAGAAGGGTGAAACATTTTCCTAATAAGGGACAGCAGGAGTAATTATTCAGGATCTGTATACTTTATCTTGAGATAAAGTGGACAACTTTTTTACTCCTTCACCCGAGTAGAGGAGGTGGCAGAAGAAATGTAACCATCTTGGTGGGAGGCCAGGTGCAATGTAAGGGCTTTATCTCCTGAGAATCATTTGATTACTTGTGAGTAAAAATTACTCAAGAAGTAATTCCACAAAAAAAGTCAGTGGAGTTTTAATTAACATTAATATTAACAGGTTGTCTTATGCCTGTTTGAAACCCTTTTGAGTAGCCTTAGGCAACATCGAACTTTCATTACTGAGGTTTTGCTTCTATGAAGGCTAATATCCTGCACTGCTTTCAGCTGATATTTTTAAGTGGTCCTTCAGCTCTGCCTAATAATATCACCATTCATACAAGATCATCTTTTTCTACATTTCTTCTCCACTTTTTGCCTTCCAGTGCCTACAAAAGCATTTAACTAGCTGACCTTTTAAGCCAGTGAATTGCACACCCCCCACCCCCCCCCCCCCCCCCCCCCAATCTCTTTTTAATACTCCTGGAGCTTACCTGCTTTATTACCCGTCCTTAGGTCAGAGGGATGGACAAACCATAGCAGCTTGTTGTGCAACAGCATAAACTTAAGGACTGCAGTTTTCTATACAAAGGTTTATAACATTTTTACAGAAAAATGCTTAAAGATCAGTATGTCAGATATGCCACACTTCGATACATACCACCTGTAAGTTTCTATCAATAGGTCCTGTCTGTCAGTCAGCTCATTTGATGTTTATTTTCATGAAATGCAGCCTTTTTGCCCTTGATATTTTATTAAGTGCTAGGTGGTGACAGAGTGCTTCCAAGTGCAAAGACTGCTCAGCTTTGGGCACTGTTTTCCTATGCTTGCTCAAAACAAACATCAAGGAAATTGTGGAGCTGAACTTTCCTCGCCTGAAAGCTCTGGTGGAAGTTGTGGTGTTAGTGTGTTGACTGGGAAGCTTTGCTGTCAGCACATAGATTGGGACCATAGCAAACCTTAAATTACAGAATCACAGAATTACTGAGGCTGGAATAGACCTCCACGATCATCAAGTCCAGCCTGTGACCCAACACCGTGATTATGTGTTTTAAGAGGAGAGTTTTTAAGTCAGTTGTGTTCTGAGCATCCTTTAAAACACGACATTAGCAGCTAAGAGAACTTCTTTCTACAACATGTGCTTGTCAGACTTTTCTTCAGTAGCTTCTGAACAGACAAGCAAAAGTTTGGTCATCTGAAGTAAAAGATAAACATCTACTTCTGACAGAAAATGCTGTTCCCAGTCATATGCTCTCCTGGTAGTAAGAATAACAACACAGTGAAGCTTGTAAAAGTTATTACTTTTCGATTGGATCCTTACTATGGGCAGTGGTGAATTTAAATGTGTTAGAGGTGGGAAAGACAGAATCTACTCTGCAAAAAGTTGGGCTTTGTGAGGGCAACTTAGAGCAACATTTTAAAAAGTGCTCCATATTTCTGAGACTTAAGTTCAAGCTCAACTGAAAATAAAAGGAGAATACGTTATTGATTGACTGGAGGAGGATGAGTAAGGTACACCAGTGACGTTCTCTTTATTCTAAGCAATACATTGCAAACAGAAGAGGACAGAAGAAAAGGTAAATTATTAATCTGTGAGCCCAGATGAGCCTTTGGTTTTCTCTTGCAGCTGTTGGGTTTGTTTTGCTTTTTGCCTGGTGTCCAAACTCTACCTTTCAAGAGTTTTTCAGAAGCATAAGAGAGATGTATACCTACCTTTGCAGTTACAATTTCTACGGTTAGATGCCAGTGTAAAATGGCCTGGCCATCTGAGACTTTTTCAGAGGCAGCAAACAAAATATTTCCCCTTTTGCTGTGGGATAGAACCCTGATGCATCAACTCCTCTGGCTACTCAGATATATTATGAAGTGGTTGTACTGAGCCAGAAAGTAGAAAGACCATCTTGAATATGTGTCTGCTTTAATTATGAGAGGGCATCATGGCACAGAGGAGGTCTGTCTTCTGGGTCATTGATCTAAGCACATTTTTTGCTTCTCATCTGGTTTTGAGCATGACTACAGGACTTTCACACTTTGTGGTAAAATGAAGTGTCTATGTTTCCTGTGCCAGCTCAAAGGCCATTGTTTTCTGGCTATTTGATCAGTCTCACTCGGGCTGACTCTTTAGGTTGTGAACACATACAGTGGGTGGAGTTAAAAGAACTTCTTAATTGCTAATTCAGCAAATGAATTTGTGTGAGGAATGGCAGTTTAGCAGTGGATTTGCTTGAAAACTCTAGTTTAATAGATCTGGTGAAGACAAGCCCTGTGTTGAGATCTGTTGAGCTCACACAAAGGAACTGAGCAAGACCCCTGTTCTCCTGTAAGTTTGTCTGTGTGTTACTTTGGGCTTTTTTCCTATTTAAGGACAACAACAAAAGGTTACCTAGATGGTATGTGCTTTTTACAACTTAAAATAAGCAAGTGGAAAAATATAGAATTCTGTGAACAACTTTTTTTTTTTTTTTTAGATCATTTGTTCAGGATTGCATAATCACTGAGATGAGGAATTATGAGTCAGGTTATTCATTATAAATTATAATAAAATGTTGTAATTTTTAAGTTCCTGTACAGGAAAATTGCAGAGTAGTTCATTATTTTGAAATGGGTGTGGTTTGCGGATGTGATTTCCTACACCATGAAATACCCAGTCTAGTGATTAAAACAAAATGAGTTTTGGAAAGAAGGAATTACCTTTTAAAGGACTTGACTTTTTAAGTTATATTGGTAAAAAATACATTTTTAGAGTAAAAAGAAGGTGCTGTTTCATTTTCGTGTGCAGAATTTAAGAATAATTGAGGCTGGGTGTGACCTCTGATCATTTCATCCAACCCCCTGTTCAGTGCAGAGACAGCTTCAAGGTTAGATTTGGTGGTTCAGGCTTGAACAGTCAAGTGCTGAGTATTTCCAAGGATGGAGATTTAAAACATTACCTGGAAAACCTGTTCCAGTGCTTGGTCAGTGATGAGATAGGTACCAGGGGAGGGTGGGGTACGTGTCCCCTATTAGATCTAATAGACATTTGCCGTGCTCCTGTGTCCCTTGCTCTGTGTCCTTTTGGTGTGAACCTCTGAGAAGAGCTTAGCTCTTCCAAATATGTGAATGTCTGTTAAGGAGCTGAGGCTAGCAATTAGGTTCTGCCTTTGTCTGGTCTTCTCCAGGCTGAACAGCCCCACATATCTCAGCCTGTCTTTGTATGTCCTGTGCTTCACTCCCCATGCCACATCTGTGGCTCTTTAAGTATTTTTTTTTAATAGATATCTATTTAAAATTATAATCAAATGCCTGTTCGTTATAGCATACTTGGCAAATAGATAGACCAGGCTTCCTAACAAGCCTCTCTTTGTTCTTTGATTTCTATCATTTATTTTGGGGAAAGTGTGAAAACACTCTCTCAAAGGATATGCACTAAAAGAGACCTATTGTATAAATCCACACAGAATTCAGAGAATGCAAAAGAGCAACTACTCTGTGGGAATTCATCCTCTGTTATTAGTGCAAGCAAAGTGAATCAATTAAAGCTTTTCTGTTGAACTGCTTGTTCTTTCAAATCCTTTAATTGCTCAGGAAGACCAAAATATAGAGACCGTTTGGGAGAAGATCATATTTGAGTATGTTATATTGAATTAGTCTCATCACCCACTTGATTTTGCAAGAAGTTTTTGTTTCAGCTTTTGAAGAGGGTTTCTGTTCTGGCAAAAACGTTAATTGTGAATTGCCTCAAGTGAAATTTTGTGCATATTTTTCCCTCCTCAAGGTTGATGCAGATGGTGACAAGCACCTGGAAATCCACGCTGCTTCAAATGAAGAGCGAGCCCGGAAGTAGAACACTAGATCACTTGTCATCAAACAGGTAAAGGATAAAGACTAGAAAGAATATGTGGCTACAGCAGCAAAATAACCTGGAAAAGCTGAACAAGTTTGGCTTGTAGTTATCTTTATCATATTGATGAAGAAAGAGAGGAAGACAGGTAATTATTTTGTCTTAACATTTTTCAAGAATATGCGTAAATATGTCTCTTCTGAGGGTTCCGAGTTAATTTAGGAAGGCCTTCCTAATGTATTGTTGGTTTGGGTTTTTTTTTGTTATTGTTGTGGTGGTTTTGTTGTTGTTTTTGTTTTGCTCGTCTGTGGGGGTTTTTTTGTGGTGGTTGTTTTTGTTGGGTTTTTGGTGCATTGGTTTGTTTGTTTGTTTTCCTTCTTCCCTTGCCATTTCTGCCTCCTATATCAAAAAACCTTTTTGCCTTTGTCATGCCAGTGCAGGTATGAAGGAGGGGAAAGAAAATTCTTCCCTGCTAATATTTTGTTTTTTCTTAAAGATTTGTCAGTGCCAAGGGACAGTGTTATCTTACAGCCTCTACAGTTCACAGTGTGCTTGACCCTTCTTGTCGATGCACCTCCCTAATGAGATGTGCTTCATCAGTCAGGAACGAATGATGGAGGAAATGGAGGCAGCACTTTACAGTCCTCTGAGCCAGAAACTCAAGCTGAGATGCCAGTTCTGTTTCTGACTTGGCCACTGGGATGCTTTCTAAACTCAAGCAAGTCCTGTGGTTGCAGTTTCTAGAAAAGCAAAACAAAGCCACCCTCTCAACTTTTTAAATATGGTTCAGTTTCATAGGACAAAAACTGCTCTGTATTTGAGGCTTATTATTACTAAAGTACAAAATACCAGATAATGCCTTCTCTGTTATCAGTTGATACAGGAAGTATTTTCTGAACATGTTTTCTCATTGCTTGTCTTTGCCCTATATTATTTTCACATTACTTGAAAGACTTATTTTTCATCAGAAAGTGATCCTAGCATTGTTGGGACCCCTCGTTATTTCTGTATGCAGTGTTCCATTTACCAGAAAAGTTCTTTTCTTATCTGCTAACTGCATAAATGGAGTCTGGTTTTAGAAAACTGCATCAGATTTTTCTTTCATGTATCATCACCAGTCACAAATGTTTGCAGATGTGAGGGAATATAGAGACATAGAAATGTCTGGGTTGGAAGGGACCTCTAGAGGTCATCTAGTCCAACCCCCCTGCTGAGAGCCCGGACATCCTCAACTAGAGCAGGGTGCTCAGAGCTCAGTCAAGCCCCACCTTGAATGTCTCCAGGGATGGGGATGCACACATCTGCTGAGCAACAGCATTCTGCTGTCACGTGTTCAGCTTTAAAAGCAAAACTAGTTTCTAATGTTGTGTTTCCCTTAATGATTTTTTAATTGCTATAGCTAATTCTCACAGGAGCAAAAAAGTATGTTGACTGGCCGATTTACTGAGTACAGCAGTTTTTCCTTCAGACATATGAACATAAAGTCTTTAAGAATATGTGTTGTCTGAGTATTTTATAAAATAGCCATGTAAAAGAAAAAAAAATAAAAAAAAAAAATAGGAAGAACAGTTTTGTTTTGAGTAAAGATATCCAGGAGAACCAAGAGGAAGAAAAACTCCTCTAAAATTCTCTAAAATACTGTGCTTATTGTAACCTAGGACAGAGCTACTAAATGATAAAAAGCCAGGAAAATTGAACTCTTGTTTATGTATGTGGGACACTGTACAAATATCAAGGTTCATTCCAAAGAGAAACCCATAAATAGCTTTTATTTTCTTTTAGCATTTCTTACTAGGTGAATATAATTCCTGGTGGGTCAGTATTCACTTTCTGAAATGCTAGTCCTTTTTGCTTAAGGCATACTTTCTTTTTAGGGGTGGGTGGAAGTAAAGGAGCAAAAGCTTTCAGGAAGACTTAGACTGAAGTTGTTATCCAGACTGTTTGTCCTCAGGCTTTTAATCGTAAATATAGTCACGCTTTATAAGTAAGTTTTGAGGAAGACCTCACTAAAAGCTGCTGCAGATGTTCTACTGTTGTCCTTTTTAAAGAGTGAAGGTAATTGCTCGGGTGCTTAAAGTACCCGAGTGCTGCTGATTTTGAAATCTACTTGCTTGTTGTTTCTGGAGGAGATACATAAATAGAGCTACTAGATTTTTGACCTAGAGCAACCAGATGGTGGAAGTTCAATTTAGTATCAGTTTTCAGCTATTGTGTGGGGGTGGCCATCTCTTAGTTTTGCTTGAAAACAAAACGGGTTATTTAATTCCACAGCCAAGTCCAGATGTGTTGTTGGATTTGGGTGATCCCAAAGGTTGGAGAAGACTGCTGTGATCTTTGAAAAAACATACTTGTTTATTCCGAGTGAGATCAGTTCTGAAACTCTTACTGTATTTTCAACTGTTGGCAGTGTTCCTAGTTGAATCTGGTTACCAATATAAATACAATCTCATTTTCCTCAAAGGTTTGCCACAACACGGGTCTCTGAATTGTGAATGGTTAGCCAAGGAGAAAATCACTTTGGGTTGGAGACCGTAACTTATTTGTCCATTCTGAAAAACAGCAGCATTGCACCTCCTTTATTATAGTATGTTTGTCATCAATAATTATATGCAAATTGCAGCTGAAACCACATCCCATCGTGGGAGACACAAGCTTTGATTTTATCCAGCTGTTGTGGTGAACAGCTGCATAGAAGTGGCATTGCTTTGTGTTTTTCCATGAAGACAGCAGATCTCATTTTCATTCTGTTCAGGTTCTACATCTACATAATTCCATTTCTTTGAGTTAAATTACTCTAGCTTTACACTGGAGTAAGTGAGATTAGGAACAAAAATGCATTTGGTGGGAATGAAAAAGAATTCTTTTTGAGAAAGCTGGTTTATTACACAAGATTTCCACTGGTGTTTTGTTGCTGTGTTCTTTCCCTTTTATAATTCCATACAGTTTAGCTATAGGAGTCAAGTTCTCTAGAGCAGACATAATCATTAGTACTCTGGTATCAGTAATATGAAGAGTTAAATATCTTTACTAGAAGTAAATTGGTATTGAGAATGTTCCTCCAGTAGGTTTTGATCAACTTGCCACATCAGAAGAAAAAAAAAAAAGTTTTAATGGCACCTTGATAATAGAAAGAAAAGACCTATGATATTTAATTCTGATTTCTCCCTCCTTCCCTCTCCCCCTTATCCTCTGTCCCCTTTCTTTGGTTATAGGTGAATAAAAAAATACAGATATGAGCAACAATTTCCCAAGAAAAAGAGGAAAACCATCTGAATCCATTTTGATTTTTGAATGTGACTAATCTGCCTTCTGCCTCAGGAGTGACTGATGGTGTGCTGCTTGGGCTTCTGGTATGGAATCTGTGAAAGGACACTACATATCTTGGGTCAGTCTTGAGACCTTGTCCTCAGTTCTGCAGTGGGAATCATGTCTGCCCATGCCTGTCCCATTGCAGGATCAGCACTGCAAGTAGCAAGTCTCAAACTTCCTCAGTCTCTTGTTATTTATATATAAAATAAAATTCCAGTTACACAAAATGGTCCTGTTTTTTTTTCCCCCTTCTCCTCTCTTCTTTAAACTCACATATGTGACATTTGCACAGTCTGTGAAAGGTTCTCAAGATGCTGTTGACAATGCCTGTATTTTTTATCAGTGGGGCAAAGCTGAAAGTAGCATGATGTTTTGGCTAACATTAGCTAATAGGATTATGAATGAGAACAATTACAATGACTCTTGTGTTTTGTCCCAGTCTCCCCCTCCTTTCTATACAAATCTTCTGCCTCATCAGTGCCAGCGGGAGGTATATAATGAAGCATCTGTGAGTTCCTGTCTAGTAGATGGATGGGAATGGAGCTGTTAATGTTTGTTCTTGTTTTTGCTTGAGCGCACAGCGCAATGGGAACCAGAATGTTACGGCGGTGGGAACAAGCTATAGAATAACTTTGCTGTTTCCTTATTTGCACCCAGGGGAGTGGAGGAAAAAGTGAAGCGAAGGGAAATACAAAAGGATTTCCAGCATTTTGAAATCTTTGCACAATAAAGCCCTTACACCATTTGTTGCCATTTCCACGAGTTACTCTTTTGGGACAGGATGCTTCACAAGTTACTGTAATCTAAGTAACTCGGAGAATTTAAAGTTGTGTTACCGAGTCTTAAATGTTCCTAAATTAATCACTGAATATGAGGAATGGGGGAAGCATGGAATTAAATGTGTGCTTGTAACTTTCTAAAAAGATCAGGGCAAAGTAAATCTGATGCAAAATATTTTTAAACATCTTTGTTATTACTTGGTTAGGTATTCCAGGTTAGGTATGCTAAGTGTATTCTGCAGACAGTTAGAGAAAAGCAGACAGACCTTGGCAAGGCAAATCCCAGCCTGTGTGGGCATTATAAAATGGGCCAGCTTTTTTTTTTCTTTCTTTTTTTTTCTTTTTTTTTTTTAGGTACAGGCATAAGGCATGTGGTTGCCTCAGGCAGAAAAACAGTACCTCCCAACGTGTTCAGTGAGTGATTTCATGATTGTTTTAGGCTGGTAAAGATGGATGTTGATTTAGCAAAGGGAGCAGAGTTCTCGTGTGGGGTTTGGGGTGTGTGTGGTTTTGTTTTTTTACTTTTAATTCACCAACATAGTTCAAACAGGCTTGGGAGGATCAAAGCAGTGTTTTTGTCAATAATGGAAAGAAAACTTGAGAAATATCAGTCATAGCTGTAACTGCTTTGTTTCCCCACTCTTGCAATACAAGCGTAGATCTGTTTCTTCCCTTAAAGGTGATCCTTCACTTACACATTCTCATGTCCCAGAGAAAATGATTGCCATTGAGTTAAGAATACAGCTTTAAATGCCTGTATTTTTTTCAGTAATATTTGGCATATGCCACACTGGCATTTAAGAACATGATTACTTGGTAATTCAGGTATTTTCACACCTAGCCTCCACCAAGGTGTGCTTTCCTCATTCTCCTTTTTGATGCAGTTGTAAGCTCTTCTGGCTCTTGTCGCTGCCTGCGAGACCTAAGTAAGATTTTTCCCGTCCAATCTAACACTCATGCAAAACGCAGCAGCTTTTAATCTTCATTGGTTTCCATATGTATGCGTGTGCACATTTTAAAAAATCCTGGGTTAAGTAACACTTAAATACTTTTTACTTGATCACATCTGCATATTTACACTGATGCTTGAAAATGTCCCCACTGACACATCAAAACAGAATGCTTTTGTCTGTCAGGAAATAACTGTCTTCGAGCACCTGCATACACAGATGATGACGAGATGGTTCCAAAAGGTGAGCAAGATAATCTTAACTGAAATCCTTTCCTTTTGTCTTCTGTTTTTGACAAGTACAGGAAATAAAAAAGCTCCCTACTGGCAAGAGTGCAAGAGAGCATAAACATTCAACTTTCTTGGCACAGACTTTCCTAATGAGGAACAGGAGAGCAGGTTACCACTGTTCATATATATGTATCTACACAGATGCATGGAACTAATTTGTGCAGGCATGTTATCTTTTGCTGGACTTTGCACGTGGGTTTTACAACGTAAGCTAAACCCCGTATATTCCTCGCTGTACTTCCCTGTCAACAGTTTGGTCATCCTTCCACTTGAAGCCTTTCAGCTTGGTAACTGAAGTCTGCAACTGAGAAAAGTGTGTTCTCATAGTGGTTGTTAGCAAGTACGTTGGAGCCAGATTGCAGTGCTCCCTCTTAAATAATCTCTGCAGCATGTGGAAGTTGTGGAATGGGAGATCATCAGGTTGACTTATGCAGCCCTCAACACTGGTATGGCAATTCTGGGAGGTAGTGTGTTTGTCGTCCGAGTAAAAGTGGACAGTGTAGCCTCTCCTTTTGCTAGAAGGAGCACCACCAACCTGAAATAATCCTGTTCGCCCAGGTCACTATGCACCATCTTGCAGCCTTGAATAAAAACACAGTATGTTGCCACAAGCGTTCATTGCAAAACAGTAGGTTAGGCTCAGTGCACTAACTGCAGAAGGCCCCGGACACAGGCTTAGGAGCAGAGGTTGTAACTGAAATGGTTTGGTGTGGTTTTCATTGTACCTGCCACCACTGAAGAGAACAGCAGTGAAATAAAAAGCAAGACTGACACAGAGGGAATCATGTTTTAGACCTAGAGAAAAGAACACCCTGTGAGTTGAAGGGCCTTGCTACTGCTCTGTTTATTAGCCCTGGCAGAAGAATCTCTGTGTGAGCACACTTGCTTCAGAACAAATATGAGCTCCTGGTTCAAGTGTTTCTTTTTCCTTTTTTTTTGGTCTTGTAAAAGTTATTTCTGTGCCTTCCTGTAGATCCCAAGTTCCTTGTAAAGCCACTTGTATCATAATAAGCTGCTGTTGACAAAGAGCATTTTGGCTCCTCAGGCGTGCTGGGGAGGCCTGCATGACTTCCCGCCAGACCTTCCTGGATGTAGCATCTCAAAGCTGGGTCAACTATTGCACCTGGATGGCCTGGCAGCTGGCTAGGTCAGCCCCACTGCAGTGTGTTTTTGACAGGTACAAAAGCTTCTTGTTTACAAGGAAAACCTTTGATAACAGTATCTTAAGTATAAAACAGCAGTTGTTTTAACGGAAATAGAGGTGTTTCTAATTGTGTAACAAACCCTTATCCTCTTAAGCCTGGACCATTAGCTGATTCTGGTATTTTTTTGACTCTGTGTGGTTCTTAAATTGGCTGGAGCTGACAGCTTTCTCAAGGTCTTCCTGGAAGCAGTGTTGGTATATTGACGCAATTGTGGTGTTTTCTCCTCTTTCATGTCCGCAGAGTTCATTACTGGCTATCTCTGGCTAAAGACGGGAGTCCGTTCTGAACTTTCATCTTGTCTTGAAGTTCATGGATTAGGAGGTCTCACAGCTGGTTACCAGTCTGCTTCAAACACCACTTTTCTGCTTGGGAAACAGAGCTGTAATGCCTGTGCCAGACTAAGCTGTCAGGCTCTCTTCACTCTTCCTGGCCTTTTATTTTGGGTGCATTTAAAGGCCTAAATCAACCAATTAACACACAAAGCCAATCAGTCACATGGGCCATGTCCAACTTTGCAGGTAAGCTGGCTGTGATGCTCCATCACTAGGTCCAGTGACTGAGGCATGGTCTTGTTATCAGTAACCTTTGCTGGATCTTCTGGAGAGATCAGTCGCAGGTGACTTGCTACTGTGTACCCCAGAATAGCCATGCAGCAGCCAGAACTGTGCTCAGACTCACAAGCCCAGAGTCTTTGTGCCCTCTGTGAAAATGGCAGTGGGGTCAATGGGACAGCTTGGTCAGGGAGCTTCTCTGTACACTGTGAATGTAAGCCTCCACACAACCTATGAATATAATTTAGAGAGACTAAAGCTAAAGGATGTGCTTTAGGTGTAGTTTGAGTGTCCAGATCTTGTTCAGCAATACTAACTTGAAGTTTGTAGGACAGCCCCATGAAGTAACAAGGCGGGTCACTTGCTATACACTTGTTGGCAGAGAGGGCAGATGTTAGGTCATGCTGCTGTACTTTAGCACTTGGGTTCATCAGTTCTTCTACCCAAGGGAGGTGGCCTGCACCCCTGAGACTGCCCTGCAAATAAATGCTGGAGGGCTGCATGTGAGCACCTTGTCTTGGTTCAAGGGCTTGCTCAGTGTGCTTTTTAAGGTAGCAATGAGTTCAGCATGCCTGGATAGGAAAAATAACCTCCAGAGGAGATGCTGATTTTTCCTTCTTCGACCATTAGGGTGTGAAGGCCACAGGACCATACCACCTCCCATACCCTGTGTCACACTGCATCCAAATCTTCCAAGTCTTAACCTGAAGTACCTTCACTCAACTCCAGGGTGCAGCACCCGTGCCTTTGAAGATGTAATCTGTTTCTTTGAATTGAAAATGAGCTACATCCAGCCCTGATCTGGGAGTGCTGGCATGCCCTCTGAGTCTGATGTACCCCTGCTCTGCAGGCAGCTGGCTTGTGAGGCAGAGGAGGAAGGAAGGACACCCCAAGCAGAGAGGTGTGGTGATGCTCCCTCTGTGCCAGCTCATGCCTTTACCTTAGGGACACAGACAAGCTCTCATTTTCCCAGTGATGGTGGGGACGCTGAAGCATGAAGCCAGAAGAGCCTTTCCGTCTGTGTGCACACACCAGCCAAGGGTTGTAGGCAGGCAGTTGTGGAGGCAGCCCTCACCACCACAGGTTTCTTTGTTGTTAAAAATTATGTACAGAAACATGCAGAGTTAGTGTATTAATCCACAGTGAAAGAAAAGGGATTCTTCCCTTCCCCCCCCATCCCCTGCCCTAGATTAAGTTCACACACGTTCTCTCTGTAAATTTAGCAAACTTCAGACTCACTTCCTTTTGTAAGGAGACCTGAAAGAGCCATTTCCTGATTCGTACAGCGCTCGCGTATGCACCCACTAAGTGCTCATTCATGTTGTGATTCATAACAGTAACCTCCCTTCAAAGCACTGCGATGATACTTTGGTGTTGTACAACAGAAAAAAAAAAAAAAAAAAGACTTTTGTTACTCAACACAGCATGCTGAAGTCATCTCTGCATTTACTGAGCCACAGCAGTGTGTTTTCTGGTCTTCTGTCTTAAAAGCTTCATTTACAAACTGCCTGAACTAAAACAGGCTGGTAAAAGCACCAAAGCCAGCCCAAAGAAATATGTTTACTATTGTGTGCCAGGCTTGACACATTTCCCATATCCTGCCAGAGATGAGGAATGGCATCAGGAGCTGCCAATGAGTCAGCCATGGCCCCCGGTGCAGTGCTTACGCAGAAACCTCGCCAGCAAGCCTGGGCAAGCTCGGGGCTCGGCACAAACCTTCGTACACTATGCTGAAGGAAGATGATGGAGAAAACTCAGCTGCTACCAGCAGCAAAGGACTAACTTCCCTGTTGTTTGGTAGGAGATCAGGGAGGCACAGTCTGCTGTGTTTATCCCTCCTGTGCTTGCTTCCAGGTCAATAAAAAAGATGAGCTGTTACTGGCTGATGGAAGAAGGAAATGTGCATCTGCACAGCTCTTCCCTGTCTCTGCCAAAACAGAGCGAGCCAATTCATACATAATATTGGAGCCCTATGCCATTTAGCAGTTTTTGCACAGTATCCAACTGTATGAGGACATGTCCCTGGGGCCAAACAACCTTTGGCTGTACTTTTGCCCTGATGGAGTAAGATCAGTACGATCTATCCTTGTACAAAAGAGCAAAACACACATGCTAAAATCAGCAATTGTGTTTTGACCAAGAAGAAAACAGTAAAGGGGAAGAAGTCTTAGCTTGGTGAGAAAAGAGGCATCTCAGTGTAGACCCAAGTGCATCCACTTTTACTACCATGACTTTTCTCAAACTCTTAAAAAAGCCAGATATTTGCTGACTGCTTTTTAGCATTATTGGTTTTGCACTATTGTCCTATTTGTAGATAAGGTTAGCCTGCTAATGAGACTCTCTTGCTTGAGGAATGTTAGAGGAGCAGTGGTGTAAAAACACCCTCAACCCTGGGCTGTGTGAGCTGGTGACTCACACCCAAAAGTAACAGAACTAAGGGAGCAGAAAACCCAAGTGATTTTAGGTTCATGGTGCATACGCTAAGGTGTAACATAGATGTGCAGAGCTTGTTCCATGCCTCAGGCCACAAGTCTCTGAACTAAGAACGTGCTGTGCTCAGAGACTGATTTTTGTCCTGGAAGGCTCCAGGGTTAACTACCATGAATAAACTCATAGCCATCAATTGTAAGTAAATTGCCATAAATAAAATCATAACCATTAAGGAAATGTGAAGTGATAATATTAATTGGTAATCCTGTGGAACTTGCTATATGTTTGTATTTTCCTCGTGGAGTGAAAGGTGTGAGGGGAGCAGTTTTATTTGCACATGAGTTCTCCCCTCTTCCCCTGCAGCTGAAAAACTGCTCTGCCTGTGGGAAGGCTGAGGAGCATCATGTGAACCACCTGGCTCATCTGCCAGCCCTGGAGGGGTGCTCCTGGAGCACGGGAGAACTCAGTGCTGTCCCTCTCACCTGGAAAAGAGGGACCTTTTCTGTCCACATCTGCAGGAATTCAGTGCTGGGGTCCCAAAGCAGAGGATCCTGTAACATTCCCATACTTAATCATTGACTCCATCCTCTGCACCAACTGGTTTCCTCTCACTGGTAGATTTTCCCAGCTTTTCCTGGAGCACCTCCCTGGCCTGGGGCTCCTGCTGAGGTCTTCCCAACTTTTTTCTATTGCCTTAGTAATTTTCTTGAGGCATTCTGACACCTCATCACCCCTGCTTTCAAGGTTTGTCATTTATGGATTCTTCAGGCTCCTTCTCATGTATGGTTATTTCTAGCAGCTTTTATCACTGATTTTGAGAGAATGATTCCTTAAAATGGGGTCAATTACTGTTTTGAGAGCTGGACAACAGTAAGCTCACTCTTGTAAAAATAAAATTTATTTTGAACTTCAAGATTTTGAGCCAGGTTAATTTTTAGCAGTTACGGCTGTGCTTGCCCCATAGCCTCACTTGACCTGGTATGGGAGGGCCTTAGCTCTGTGCTGGCATGTCTGGAGGACTCCTGGTGCCCCGGAGCTGTTACTCCTAAACACGTGGTGCGTGGGGTCATGGCACATCACCCAGTGCCGATGTGGGTGAGTGCAAGTTGTCCCCCCATGCTGGTGCAGCATCAGCATCAGCTGCTCTCCCTTATGGGTGACACTGCAGGTCCAGGTGGCTGTCCCTAAAAGCCTGGCAATGGCAGTTTTGCAGCGCTTTTGGTGCCCTGTGGCCAAAACCATCTGAAAGGGTGTTATAACATGCCTTGCAGAAAAGGGATGTATTTGAAGCGTATGAGTGTTCATTTATGAAGAGATTGGCATTGCATTTGGTTTTCTAATGCTCAGTTTCCTGCTTGTGTGAAGGCAGCTACGGAGGACAGCTGTCCTGACTGGCAGGACGTGGTGGTACCCTTGGGCAGATGAGTTCTTTGGACCTGACTTCCGTGCTGAGTGTGGGGATGAGGGAAATGACAAACCAGAGGGAAAAAAAGAAACATTGGAGCAAGAGACATTGGTGCACTGTGATTGGAGAGGGCACAGTAGAAGCATGCAAGAAACTGTGGTAGACTTTTTTTATGCATACTCTCCATTATTGACTTTCCACCCCAACTAGTAGGGATTGTTTTCCTAACTCTCCTTTCTCCCCTTTCCTATTCCCAGCTCAGCAGCACAGTTGGAGGGAGGCCACATTCCTCCACAGGTTAAAGTTTAAGGGATATTTTAGTGGGTGACTTCCAGACACATAAAAGGAAAACTTGTTTCTCCAGGATACAGAATGCTGGAGATGGGCAGGCACCCAGTGGTGCAGCCCTCCCAGTCCTGGATTCACTCAAGGTGCTACAGCAGCCTCATGATTCTTGTTATAATTACTTTTTACTCATATACTCTTGTAATTTCAAAGGGTCTTTACGTTATTTATTTTGTGTTAGGGAATAGCAGAGGCTGAGTGCTCTCTTGTGTGCAAAGGAGACACCCTGCCTACTAATAAATCTCCCAGTAGAGTTTACTCCCCCTCTTGGGTGGGATGTATTTTTTTCAACAGGATGTTCATAACAAATGTGAGAATGAGATCAGATCAGAATAATTAGATTAGATTGAAAGGCAGTACTTAAATGCATATTTCATCATAAGTTTCCTTTTGATTGCTCTAGGTAATATATACTTTAAACATGTTGATGTTTAAACATTTTTACTTTAGGAAAAAGGAAATTAATATGAGGCTTTTATAAAATTCATAAAGGACAACTCAATTGTAGCAAGACACACAGAAGAACTGCTTGCTTCTCCTGGGATGGAGATTTAGCCATTGATTTATTCATCTGATGTATTTAATTTGTCCTAAAAAAATAGGACAGAAATAAAAAAAAAAAAAAAAAAAAAAAAAAAAAAAAAGAAGAAAAGGAAAAAAAAAGCAAAACTTGGCTTAAAAAAATAAAGAAACTATCTGGGCCTCTCCAAACATGCCTGTGCAATTACAGTGCCCTAATTCTCTTTATAGATTAACAAGCCATAGCCATTGATTACTGAAAACAAAAATAGACACCCTGAAGTAATGTATCATATGATAATCCCAGTTCAGCGGTGGGTGTGGATTAATAAATGTTATTAAAGACTTCACTGAAAAGTGCGCCAGATGTTTTTCCTGGTGCATGCTTGAAGGTTACAGCTGCGCCTTGTAACCTTTCAGCAGCCACAGCAGAGTCGAGGATTTCCTGCTGAGTATTAAGTTACCTGCGCATTATTTATGTTCAGTGGAGTCAGTGACATGAGGGGTTGTCTCAGGGCAGGAAAGAACAGATAAAACTGAGTGTTGTGGAGTCTCTGACTAAAGAGAAACTGGCAGGTGTCGGATGCCCAAATGGTATTTTTAGAGCTCACTTGCAGGAAGCTGGTATTGCAGGCAGTGCTGGTGCCAACTCACGGTGTCAGGCTACGCCAAGGCCTCTCGTGAGGTTATGGCCCAAGGAAGGGGGTCCTGAGGTGATGCTGAGACCCCTACAAGCCTCATGTCAGGGCAACATTGGCAGCCCAGGTGCTCACAGCTGAGCCCCCTGCCCTTTTTCCAAGACGAAAGGCAAGAAAAAAAAAGCCCAAATAGCACCCAGGCAGCCCCTGCCCTCCAGGAAATCAGGGGAGACGTGCTCTCTGTAACCAAACAGGAGTGCACTGGAGACATGGCTCAGACCTTAGTCAGCTCTGACGCAGGGTTCAGTGGGATGTGGGCTCTCCTCCCACACCAAAAAGCCCTGTAACACCTCCAGGGAGGCAGCCCACAGGTACCGGCCAGGGTGCTCTGGGGCTGCTGGTCCTTTCTGCAGGGACCAGCTCTTCGCCTCACTGGGACACAGATGGGGCCGTGCTGTGGCTTCTGGGTGGAGCATATCTTTCACAGCTGGGAAAGGATGCACAAAACATGGCACTCGGTTGCAATGGGCAGCAATTCCCAAATCAGAGGATATAGTGTGCACTTGTTACCACTAGGTTGCAAAAGTCTCTTATTTAATGCACTACTACTACAGTTCCTTGGCTCAAGAATAAAACATTTAGAATAAATTACTTTGTACATAAATGCAGCACTTAATATCTTCAGTGCAGTTTCTATAGTCTTCTTTGTGATTAGAACAGAATAGAAGATAATAGCTTAGAATAGAATAAAATAGAATAGAATGATAGAACAGAACTAGACTTTCAGTTGGAAGAGACCTACAACAATCATCCTGTCCAACTGTCTGACCACTTTGGGGCTGACCAGAGTTAAATTAGGTTATTAAAGGCATTGCCTGAATGCCTCTTCAACACTGATAGCTTGGGACATCAACCACCTTTCTAGGAAGGTTGTTCCAGTGTTTGACCATCCTTTTGGTGAAGAAATGTTTCCTAATGTTCAATCCGAACTTCCTCTGGCACAGCTTTGAACCATTCCCACACATCCTGTCACTGGATACCAGAAGAAAGAGACCTCTCTTTCCACTTCACCTCCTCAGGAAGCTGTAGAGAGCAATGAGGTCACTCCTCAGCCTCCTATTCTCCAAACTAACCAAGCTGAAGTTCCTGGCTGCTCCTCACAGGACATTCTAGCCCTTTCACCAGCTTTGTAGCACTCCCCTGGATGCATTCAAGGACTTTCACATCCTTAAATTGTAGGGCCCAGAACCACACACAGCACTCAAGGTGAAGCTGAACCAATGCTGAGTACAGATGGATAATCACCTTTTTTGAGTGTCTGGTTCTTCTGTGTTTAATGCACCCCAGGATGCACTTTGTCCTCTTTGCTGACAGGGCACATTCCGCACTCCTACTGAGCCTGATGTCAACCAGCACCCTCAGATCACTTTCTGCAGGGCTGCTCTCCAGCCACTCCACTCCCTCTCTGTACTTGTGCCTGGCATTACTCCATCCGAGGTGCAGAATTTGTCATTTTGACTTGTTAAATTTCATCCCATTAATCGTAGCTCAAATCTATCTAAATTTCTCTACAAGGCATTTTGTCCCTTAAAAGAGTCAACAGCACCACCCAGTTTGGTACCATCAGCAACCTTGTTTATGGTGCATTCAACTCCTGCATCCAGATCATTAACAAGTATGTTGAACAGAATGGGCCCTAGGATTGAGCACTGAGGAACACTGCTGGTGACCCGTTGCCAGACAGATGTAGCCCCATTCATTGCAACACTTTAAGCTCTGTCTTTCAGCCAGCTCTTAACCCAGTGCCCTGTAAACCTGCTCATCCCCCAGCTGAACATGAGCATTAGAAATTCACCATCACTCCTTTAATGGAAAAAAAAAACCAAACAACAAAACACACACAAAAACCACATCACGAACAGGTGCAGCTTGTTGGTCTGCCTAGGAAGGTGGTGGAGTCGCCATCCCTGGAGGTGTTTAAGGAAAGATTGGATGTGGCACTTAGTGACATGGTCTAGAGCAACCTTACTGGGGCCTTTCAGTACTTAAAGGGGCCTGTGAGAAAGATGGGGACAGACTTTTCAGCAGGCCCTGTTGTGATAAGACAAGGGGTGATGCTTTTAAACAAAAAGAGGGA
>JAAGNO010003333.1:0-15947 GCA_033439905.1 Ceryle rudis | reverse complement strand
CCTGCTCCCTGCAGGGGGGTTGGACTAGATGACCTTGAAAGGTCCCTTCCAACCCAAACCATTCTGTGATTCTGTGAACTTGTGCTCTATTCATGCACCTTATCCCTCAGATAGTGTATTTGCTGGGAATAAAGTAAAATTCCACTGTATTTCTGTGGGAAAAGTCTTTTAACTATAGCTTTAATGGAGCAAAAGGAGAGGAACGCACGTACATGTGTTCACTCACACATTACATGAGTCATACTTAACCATGTGATTATGTGATTTAATAAACTGCATTGAAGAAAAGGGGATTTAGTTAAGGGCAGCAGCTCTGCCGGATATCCGTGGAGGTGGTTGCCAGGTGTCACAGTGCGGGCTGATTCAAGGATGGCTGTGAACATCTCCCTGGCTGTACTCACCCAGCCCCGAGGAAACCTGATGCTCTCCCTAGACATGGGGGAGAGCTGCCTGACTCAGGTGGTGGCTGAATTTGCAGGGTTTTGGTAAAAGAGGCTCTCTGGAAAAGGTACTTTGGTTTCATGACAGCTGTGTTGCAGAAAGGTGGTTTTGGGAATGCTGTTTCACTGCAGGGTGATGCATTTCTTTGCTTCTGAAACTTGTTGTATGTTTTACCCAGTGTCTTGGGAAGCAGCCTGTGAGACAGGTGCCCAAGTGTGTGTCCATGGCCCCATAACACTCACTTTTTGTTTCACACTCAAGTCCAAAAGTCTCTTCAGATGAGACTCTTTCTGTGCCCTTGGTGTACCTGGGCCTCCTCACTGGCCAGTCAGGGTGCCCAAACACCTGAGGGGGGACAAACCTACACCTGCTCCCCACATCTTCCCATGGTTACCTCATCAGGTTGCTCCTCCACTGTGCTCCTACCACGGACTGTGGTGAGCCTGTGACCATAATTCCAACTTTCATGTCCCAGCAGGCACTAAATCTCATTTGCCATAGCTCAGCCCCGTTGCAGAGTAGCTGTCTCAGATGAAACCAGGCTCTTCCCAAATACTCTTTGCCATGTCATGAGATTGCTGGGGTTTAGCCTTGCTAAAAGGGGATGTTGTTTTGCCTTTGACTGGTGGCAGTGTGCAACTGCATGGTGTGTCAGCAGGCACTGATCCTGCAGAAGATGTCCCCCACACTGCAGATGGACAGGTTTTGCTGGCTGCAGTAACATCAGAGACAACAGACACTTCGAGTTGTCTGTCTGTGATCATTTCCCCAAGCAGCTGGCTCTTCTGTGGAGTACTTGGTGGGACCTTCAGTGCAGTGTACACGCTTGTGTGCCAAGGGGTTGAGGGCTTCCAGTGGCTTGTGGCTATCTCTGTGCCCCTCCATCCTGTGCCAGCTACCACAGAAGCTACTCTGAAACACATACCACAGCATCTGTGAGGGGTTGGGGGGGAGAATGCAGGTTCTGTTTGGAGCTGCATAAAGTGAGACCACCATGGCTGAATTTAGAAAAGATCATGAAACAGAAGGCCCATCTGCAAGTGCCACTGTGGCCGTAACACTGGGGCTATGGAGCGCACGGGGCAGCCCAGCCAGCTGAGGGGCTGGGGCTGCACTCCAGCAAGTGGCGAAGGCTGGCCCAGCAGAGCACATGGCAGACTTGTGTTTCTTTATGTAACCTTTATGTTACAAAGCTTTACACAGCCTTAGGCAGATTTATATTTGTCGTATGTTCTTTACTCCTGCAAACAGGAGCACAAGATGCTTTATATTTTAAATGAAAGGACTGTCAATTCTTGTATCTCAAACACTCAACAGCTTCTCTAAGAAAGAACGGGAGATGATCTCAGGTCCTCCTCTACACCTCATGAGCCCCTCTTGCTTCTAGACCTGTGCTAAGAGGACCTTCGGCCTCCAGAAAATACCCTAGTTGAGAAAGCAGATGTAGTGTGCAAAGGAAGCCCCAGCTGCCTGAACCATGCTGGAGAGGCACAGGGCTATGGCTATGTAGAGGAAAACCTCGTCCTCCCTGGGCGTGAAGCAAGGATGTCTGAGTACATTGAACTTCAGGGGTGAAAAATGCTTTGACTTTTAACAGCAGGAAAAAAAAAAAATAGCTTGCTGATACCAAGCCCCAAAGCCCAAATGGCAAAAAAAAAAAAAGAGCTCTGGTGTTCTTATTCCCCACAAGACTTCTGTAATCAAATTCCAGTCAAAGCTTGGTGATGGCAAACTCAACATGGAAATGCAGGACCATTTTATTACTTCCCTGTGCTGAGAAGGTAGTCAACTGATGCCTATAAATCCTGAGTATTTGCTTATGAAAAGGTGTTTTTTTTCCCTCTGGTACTCTTTAACCTTGTCATCACATGACCGTCATTTGGACCAGACGTACTTTGTAGTGAGGTGGACTTTGTTTTATCAGCCTTTTTTACAGTCTGACAGCTTTCAGAGACACAGTTACATAAAATGGGTGTGCTTCCTTGAATGGCTAAGGGACAGCAAACACTGACTGCTGCTTGTGCCTTGATTTTTCAACTAGTTTTGGTCATGCTTAAAACTGGATTAATATAGTGTTATTTCTCTGATGCTAGCACTTGTTGCTACCTTTATCTGCCAGTTCTGTCTGTTGTTCTTCAGTGAGAAGTAATTCCTGCTCCTACACCCCTAAATAAAATGCTTGCTAATCTGTTGAGTTATGGATAATTAAGTCAATGGGAGGTAAAAATAATCCAGAAATTATTAGTGTATCCCAGGAATTTACCTCTGAGATTTCTGATTTTGCAAAGTAAGAGTCTTCCAGTTTCTTCTGATTATATTTACCTGAAAAGAATGAAGCCTAAGCCATTTTCTTTGATGCCATTGCCTTCATGGGTCATGTGGCTTCCCATGACAGGGTACATGGTCAGCTCCTACATGTAGCATCCTGTCACCACTGCAGACCTCTCCTCCTGCCTCGTTTTTTCTTACATTTTCTGCCCCAATGACAAAGCTACAGCTCTGCTCAGAATTTATTACCCGACAGATTTTGATCTTTCCCTTCACATTAACTCTGAGAAAAATGTTTAAAAAGAAAAGAAAAGAAAAAAGACCCATGTGCCTGCAACTATAGCTAAAATGTATTCAAGGTGGGAATCATGAGACCATAAACCAAAACTATGAGTGTGTTTGTTTCCTCCTGTACAAGCTGTGCAGTGGTGTTTCTATGTTGGTGACTGAAATGGTTCAAGTGTGAAAGTTTAGGGAGATTGTGAAGCGCCCAGATTGGAGTTTGCTCATCACAAGAGCAATTAGAGGAAGACTGTTCAAAGGTACCTTTGCAGTGCTATCTGGATGCATAATTATGGTAACCAGTAGGAATTTCAGGGGTTCATGCCCCTTCCCCATACTTCTGGGAGGTGATTTGGAAGATGTAAAGCCATCTTGTCATGCTGTAGAGTAAACATCCCGGAGGGGATGGGCACCTAGTTTCATCTTATGAAAGCACATTCTTTTTAACCTGTTTCGGCAACGAAGGGAAACAGTGCTCAAGAAAATGGTGATGCCTTTTCGCTTTGACTGAACACGACCAGCTGACACCTGATGTGTGAACAATAGAAATATGCAAAGGTCAAAATGCAAATAAACAAAACTATTTAACTTAGAGGAGTTTCTGAACTGATGTTTGTTTTTCATCCTCATGAGCTAATTAACCCATGGGGCTTTTTATCTTTTGCTTTGCCCTCCAGTAAATCTGTGAAATGAAACCGAAACTGTTTTGAAGATGAAATTTCCCCCCCTCCCCCATTTTCAGTAGACGTGTGTACCTGTGCTTTATTTTGTTATCAACCACAAGGAGCATTTCTAATGGCAGAAGTCAGAGTGCAGTAGGGCAAGGTCTGGGGGACAGGAGAAGTGTACCTGGCAGTGCTGCACTGGTGTCTGGCTGTACTCTTATCCCAGAGCCCATGTCCAACGTCTTCAGCCTTACACTCTCTCCTCTATGAGCTCCTTATGGGGACTGATCTGAGCTCCTGGTGGGCTCTGAAGCCTTCCATTAAGGTTGCACTTACCAAAAACCTGCTCCACCAAAAAAAAAAAAAAAAATTAGCCAGGTCTTAGTTGTAGAAAGAATCATAGAAATGTTTAGGTTGGAAAAGATCACTGAATCCAACTGCTAACCCAGTACTGCCAAGTCCACCTCTAAATCATGTCCCTCAGCACCACATCTATATGTATTTTAAATACCTCCAGGGATGGTGACTCCACCACTTCCCCCAGCAGACTGTTCCAGTGCTTGATAACCCTTTCAGTGAAGAAATTTTTCCTAATATCCAACCTAAACCTCTCCTGGTGCATCTTGAGGCTGTTTCCTCGTGTCATGTTGCTTGTTACACGGAAGAAAGGATGAACCCCACCTTGCTCCAACCTCCTTTCAGGTAGTTGTAGGGAGCATTAAGGTCTCCCCTCAGCCTCTTTTTCTCCAGACTGAACAAGAAGAATCCTGAGAGGGAATTGTGCCTGGATGGTGAAGCTACAGCCTGCTTTCAGTTTGTAGTGAGATTAAACATTAGTGGCAGGCATGCTAGGCGTGTGTTTTGTTTCAGATAGCGGCGAATACCTTTATTTAAATTACAGCCACTTCTCCGAAACCTGAGTTCCACAAAAACCAACTCAACCATGTAAGCAATCATGCCCAGGCAAGCAAAACAACGGGGCAAAGCTGAGTCTGTTACGTGAGGTGAATTATTTATAGCAAGCCAAACAGCTGCACGCTGCAGGTTTTGTTGGCGTTGCCATCAGTCAGTGCGTGCCTCTGTGTGTGCATGTGTCTGTGTATGTGTTTGTGTGTGTTGTGTCTGTATGTGTGTTTGTGTATGTGTGTGGTTTTGTGTGCGTGTGTGTGCAGCGTTGTGTGTGTTCCTTCAGCTCAGTTTTTGCTCCTCCAAGGCGTGTGGAGGGAGGTCCCAGGGGAGCAAGTCCCGTGAGGAGGAGACTTGCAAGCTGAAGGAAACAAATCTGGTCAACATAAAGAAAGAAGAGGCACAAAGCACATCTCCATGCTAGCCTCCAGCCCGAGGTCACGCTGCGTGGCAGAGAATTACGCAATGGTTTCCCGAGTCCCTGCCCCATGTGTAGCTGGTGTTTTCCCTGCAGCTGCGTCAGCGAGACCTCCGCATTCAGCTGGCCAGGCTCCAGGATGGCAAGTCTCCCAAGACAAAACACTGTGTGCAGGAATGCATTAAAGCACCTATATGCTCTTTGGGGGAAACGTTTGCATTGCTTTTTTGAATTATGATGAGAGTGAAGGCTCTTTAAAAGAAGAGGGGAGGGGGAAGGGTTGTTTTTCTTGCATATATTATGTTTTAACTCAAATTACTAGACAAAAAAGCTTCCTTCCATGCTGTCTCTATGGCTACGGCTCAGATCATTGTGTGGGAGCCTGCAAGCAGGAAAATGCCAAGCGTGGAGAGGGGGCAGCGAGCCCAGCACTCCTTCTTTCAGCCGGGTACAGCCCCCCGTCACATCCTGTGGCTGCACGTTTTTCAGAGGCCTCCTTTCCATCCCCACCAGATGGGAAAGTGGAAATGCTGCAATTGCAAAGTCTTCTGCTGGCTGGCTCGATGTGAGGAGAACTTCCCAGGTCATGAGCTTGAAAGAGAGAGCAAGGAGGAACTTTGCACCTCACCTCCCTGGAGATGTTATCAGTGCTGTCCTAACACCTACTCTCTGACTCTTCCCCAGAGGCAGGCAGCTGCAGTGAGGCAATAGGGTAACACGGAAGGTTGACACACCTGCAGGCCCCACACAAGCCCTGCACCCGTGCAGTGATGAATTCCCACTGGCGTGATACCAGTGATCAGCCCAAAGCCTACTGCAGCTTGGTGATATGATCATGATCCTGGAAACGAAGAGTCAAGGCAGATGAGGTTTGTCCCATGTCTAAACCCACAGAAAATACTCTGCTGTACATCTCAATTCCAGTTTAGAGTCACTTTGGTCCTCTGTTGGCTTGAGAAAAATATTACTAGGGTAATTAAAAATTGGTCTTTTCTTGAGCCATGGCTTTATGGCATCATTCTGCTGAGATTCTGTTACCCAACTGTGACAATACTTCTGCTCATTTTAAAAACCCTACCTCGTAGTCGGATCTCTGTGAAAGTCACACCTGAAAGGTTAGTCCTTGCCTTTCGCATGCGAATGTCTAAAATTACCACAGTTGGCTAGAAAAGGCCCTCTCATTTAGCACTGCATTGCTTGTTTTCTGTGACTCCCTGAGAATGTTTCATTATAATTTGTTTAGCAAAGGCAATGGTAAAGTGCGTTGGCAGACAAAGATGAACAAGATAGATAAACAATTTTAAATTGATTAAAAATTTGACTAAGCTGCTTATTTTCATAATTATAATGCCTAATTAGCTAGCTTGTTCCATTCAGTCATGCAGCTTTGATAGCCTCATTTGTGCTCCAGAAGTCTGGGGACTGAGATTTAAGCAGGTCTGTCCTAGATATCTAATGAACTGTTAATTTGAAAATAAAAACATTCTTAAAGTGCTCTACTAGTAATCGCCCTCTGGATGGATATACAGAGCCAAAAGCACCAGCTTAAAATAACTTCAAAGCAGATCCCACCGAGACTGAGGACTGAGATGCACAAGTAGGCTCCTGTAGATCACAAGTTAACCAGTGAAGTTACTGCAGCTTCACCACTGAGAAGATACAACACCCTGACTCTCAGCGAGAGCTGCGGAAGGACTATCTTGTCCTTCTCATACCACCTCCAGCACTAGCTACCTGGCTGGTTCATCCGGTGGGCTTCTTCTCACCTCCTTTGGCCTACTGAATTGTAGAAGAGGACTGGCTCAGCCATAGCAAGTAGGGTGGTTCGTAGCCTAGCAGGTAATCTGCTGTATGTGTGTGCGGAACACAGATTTATGCTCCCCTTGGTCAGGAGAGGGATTTGAGGCTCTTGCTTCTGTGCATGGTATGAAGCTCTCACAGCTGAGGTGAACACAGACACCGGGCATGTCTGGAGAGGACTCCTTATGCAGAACCTGATCTGCTAAATCAAGGTAATTTACATGACAATTCTGGGCTCAATCCGGCCTGTGTTTGTCCAGATAATCACTTGATCTCATGCTACCTCCCACTCTCTTCTAAGAGCTCATGTATTTCTTATTGGCCTCCTCATTCTTGAGGCAGCAGCTGACAGACACATCTCCCACCTGGGCAGAGCTGGCACACTGCTATAGTTAAAAACAAAAGCAGAACAGAAAGCAGTAGTTTTATGCTAAAACCCCTGCACAGCCTGCTGCTGGCATTAGGCAGGGGGACATCTTACTCTTGAAATTAGCTTAGCCTTGCCCATGGTTGAAGCAGTCACTGCCCACTACTCTCTAGGATGAGGAGATATCTTCCCGAGGACACAATTTATGCAGTGATCAAAATCTGTTTAAAAACTCATGCTATTTAAACCAGTACATGGCCTAAGGGAGGTCAGTCTCTTCCCTTCCTCTGAAATTAAAGCAGTGTCCACCCAAAGAAGCCTTTCATTGCAGGGGTACTCCAGAGCAAGAGGAGAATGGTGTAGAACTTCCACATCTCCACTTTCACCATCAATTTAAGAAAGGGGCAGACATGATATTGAAAAGTTGATAAGCTCATTTCCAAGCTGATGAGCAGCCTTGATTTCACTTAGTGCTGTACAAAGATTTAAACACGGAGGATGAGTATTCCACTACGCTTAATTTCAGGTACCTCACCCCTGCCACTGAATAGAGAGCACCGAGGCACATGCAGGAACTCCCTACAGCATCTGAAATCATGCACACAGACTGCCAGAAGCATTCAGTGTTAGTGGATTCACCTCAGGGAGTGGGTGGTTTGTAGAAACACTTTCTCCTACTCCTGACCAGCCAACACTATTTTTGTTATTTAAGCTTTGAAACTATAGTTGGTAGCATCTTCCCATTCAAGTTTACGCCCTCGTGGCCGAGGTGCCCTGCAGTAACTTTAAACCCAAAGAGGTAATGCCACAAACTCCAGTTTTTGGGGAGCCGCTTTCTAGGCGGCCCAGACCAGCAAGCCAATTGAAGGACTCCAAACAAACCGTGACACCCCTGTCATTCGGTTGCACAGACTGCTCACTCAACAGGGTGCTCTACACCCCAGAAGAAGCAGAGTTTGATCTCACACCCCTTCAAACACTCAGCTTCAGCAGAGGTGCTCAGAACCTCATCAGTAGGGCCTGCAGGCACTCAATGCATCTCTTCTCTCACCTGGACTGTGAGAAACTGTGCATCACTCAAAAAGCTTTAGATAAATAGTTTATATATGTATGTTAAAAGTAAAAGTCAAAACTACTACCATGAAGTGAAAACACTATTTATTTTTATAAAAGGCAATAATTAAAACAAACCCTACCAGTGTGTACATTGTACACATTTGAATGACACTTACAAGAATGAAGTTTCCATATACAAAGATTACAAGCCCACACTGGTAAAGGATGCACACAAGCACATACACAACTTCACAGATGCCTCGCCTCCACATCACAATACCAATTACTCTACAACCACACCTGCATAGCCTTTTCATTATTAGCATCCACACTATTTTATTCCACTACAAACTGTGCACAGAAAGCAAGAAGGAGTTTATTCAGAGAGCACATATATTCGCAGGAAGAATTTATTTGCTGGAATAATCTCTCACTCTTCTTTTGCCATCTTCAAGAGATACTCTTTGTCAATTTTGAAGAGCCTCCACCCCTCCTCAGTGGACAGATCAGAGGCACCCCTTCTCTTATAGAACCTGATGGATGGTTCATTCCACTCCGCCACGAGGAAGTGCATACTGCTGCAGCGGCACTTCACAGCAACCTGCAAAAGTGTGCAACAACACATTTCAAACAACAGCCCCAGATAAGCCAAATAAGAACTGGTGAGACTAGTCAGCAACTACCTGAATCATCAGAAGTCATCAAGTTCATTCTGTTAGGTCACCTCAGCATTTGTCACTATTTAACGGACTCTAGACAATGTTTTACACCATCTAGTGTCCTGTCATCCCCTTCAATTAATTCTGAGTAGCACTGATGAAGCAGCTCTCATGCAGTTAGCAGAGGAGCAGGAATATTGCCTTACTATGTGTCCTCAGCTCTGCTTTAGACTTAATACATACCTGACTCAAGTTCTTCAGAATTTCTGATCCAATGCCCAGTCCTAAAACCAAAGCAAAACAAGAAACTAGGTATTAATTTTAAAGCCACCCTACAGGAAGCAACTCGTCTAATTCTGGAACACATACCTCTATACTCAGCCATCACATAAAAATCTTCAAGATAGAGCAGTTTTCCAATCCATGGATCATAAGTGAAGTAATACATGGCAAAGCCCACAACGCAGTGTTCTGAAACAAAAGGGTGTTATTTCAGCCACTCTGAATTTAAAAAGCAAAAATGTTAAGTATTACATGCACTTTTAAACAGACAGATCCTCTGTGACATGCAGACACTCGCTACTACATTAGAATTACAAAGTTTGCAAGTAAGCACACAACTGAAAACACGAGTTCTGACAAACTTGTATCGACCTAACAGAATGAAGACTGCCCCTGCCGTACCCTGACATCCTCAAAAGTACTACTGTATTAAGTGCTGAACACAAGGCTTTCTTCTACAAGCAAATGCGTACCCTACCAATTTATCAGTATTGCCACTCTGGAATACAAGTGCAAGCTTTGCACAGCAGCTCACAATCTAGGTGACTGCCCCAGCTCCACTTCCTCAGCAAATGAAGCAGTTTTAACACTAAAGAACACTGATCTTTCAACGTATATTCTCAGCAACTACACCATGTGAGATGGTATGCTCACAGGCCACCTTTACAGCAGCAGTTCAAGCACCTCAACTTATGCTTCCACTGAAGAGGATCATACTGGTTTACCTTCAGCACAATAAAGTCAACTAAGTAAAGCAGCAGCTTCAATTGTAATTCTGTGGCTCAACAGGGAAGAGAAGCCATCTCTTCCTATAGCAGCCCACTCAAACCTAAACCTTGAGTATTTAAACTGTATCTGCTGTAACACTCTGTACATACTGTAAGAGAAGCGTGCAAGCAGATTTCTGATCTACTGTGTCTTTGGTAAACGTTTGGGAGTAGCACTTGTCCCTGTAGACCTTACCTCATATTATGATCATCTACTTTATTGTGTAACGGATCTTTTAGTTACCTCCCCGCCCATCCATGTACACAGAAGGGCCATGTACATGGCGAAGCTAGAGACTGTAACCTGAAGATTGGGGACAAATTAAAGAAAAAAATGTGATTCAACAGGATTACATAAAGGTAAGTCAGGGTCAAACAAGAAAAGCCATTTAATTAATTGGAGTCAAGTACATTATGTTATACCTGATCTTCCCACGCCTCCAGGATTAGCAACTATTTCAGCAGAGTATCACTACGTTACTGCATTTAACAGTTAACCTATTCCTCCTGCATTGACTTACTCAAACCTTATGTATAACTGATAACATTAAGATGCCTCTTGTGTATTTAGCACCTAACAGTAAGCAGTAGAAAGTCTCACCTTCAGGTGACCACTGTTCTTTTGGCACTTCTGCAACCAGACAGTGGTAGAAAGGGTGCTCGCCAAAACCATCCTCAAGCAGTTCTAGAAAAGCAGAATAAATCGACACCTGAGCTACAGATACTGTCACCTAGGCTACCACCCCACTGAGCAGATGCCGCTTTTATACCTTTCTCAGTTAGCACCACTTGATCCTCCATGTCTTCGTATTTCGCTAGTTCCTGGAAGAGAGGGACATGTAAACGGACTCTCCTCGCAGGTCCCCGCAGCCACTTCCCCACTGGCCGCTCCCCCCCCCCCGGCCGTCTTGCGCAAGAGCTTGTTTTCGCTCAGAGAGAAGGGCGAAGGTGCCCCTCCCACCGCCGAGGATCAGCCCCACACCCGGCCGCTCGCCTGGGGGAGTCCGGCGCCTAACGAGACCTCCGGTCCCGCCGCGCCCCCGGCAGAGCGCAGGGCGGGCGGCAGTGGCACGCAACGGCCCCTCTGACGGGCGGGGGGGCCGACCCTGCCCGCCCCGCCAGCCACGGCCCTTCCTCCGCCCCGCACCTTAATCAGTCGCAGCAGGTCGGAGCAGTCCTCAGGCCGCGCGGCGCGGATGCTGAACGAGGCCATTTTCGACGGCGCTTCCCCCTGCGGCCCCCTCGGCTGACGAGTCCCCGATGTGTGAACAGGAGGAGCAACTGCTTCTTCATTCGTGTCCCGGGCGCGGCGGCCACCTGCGGTCAGTCAGGCTGCGAGCATGTCCCGGCGGCGTTAATCAGACAAGCGAACCTCCTCCGGCTGCCGCTGCGTCCCCCACTCCAACTGTGCCGGCGGCCGAGCCTGCGCTTCCTATTTATAGATGCCCGCGCTCCGCCTCTCCCGGCACGCAAGCCAATGGGAGCGCGTGTGGCGCTCGTCCTCAGCCAATGACAGCGCCCCTCCCCGGAATCTTGCCTCAGCATGCCAGCAACAGCTGGTGCGGGATGTCTCGTGACTCTTCCCCCTCCGCCATTGCCCACCGCGCAGTGGTGCCCCCTAGCAGAGCCGGGTGGCGCTGCAGGGCTCCGGGGTTAGACACCACCCCTTCTCCCTTCTACCGCAGCGGCCCGGGGCTGAGGGGAACTCCCCCCACCCCCGGCCAGTCACGCCCGGGGAGCTCGCCCTAACCCCCCCAGGGCCGCGGGCTTCTCCCGACACTGGCTTCCAGAGCTCCCTGAAAAGAAAGCCCATCGTTGCCCCAGCGAGTGCGACGGCACCTGACGGGGGACTCTCCCTGCGGGGCGCTGAGCGCCGCGGCATCGTCAGAGGGGCCGTGGCAGCGCCTTGGCCGCAGGCTCAGCGTGCCGGGAGTACGGCGGGAATCGGCGCCGTGATTTTCACCGCTGTGTGGAGGAAAAAAAAAAAAAAAGTAATAAAAAAGCCTCTGCACTTGCTTGAAATACTAAGTAACGTTTCGCAGCAAACCCTGCGGTGAGGGGGTCGGGGGTGTGTTTAGTAGCAAGGTACGGCCCTGGACAGGGGTGTCCTCGTGGAAAAGGGTTCAAAACACTCAAGTTTCTCTTTGGGCTTGGGACGTTTTTCAGCCTGACACACGCACCATAATCAACGCGGTTTGCCAGCCTGACCGGAGACGAATGAGTAGCGCTGGGAGAAGCACAAAGGACGGGAGTGTTTTCAGAACAGGAGGGGTCTGCCAGTAGTCTGCCACTAGGGAGACTGAGCCTCCGGCCAGATGGACGTCCCTGAGGAGAGAGGTGGGCGTGATGAAGAAATTCAATCTGGATAACCCCCCCAAAACATCTTCGGAGTATGAACAAATGGAGAAATTATCCCCAGCCCAGCTCTTCCTCTGAACATTAGCTACAGATGTAGATCTGTGTTGCAGAATGAGAGCTAGATCCCGATCCAGATGACCATACGTGTCTACCAGCTAGGCCATCCAGAGAAGTGTAATTCTTTTGTGTATGCATGGTTTTCTTTTCACCATCCTCTTTTTACCTCCTCTGTAAAGGAGCTCTTTACTTTTATGTTTAGCTTAATCTGACTTGTTTTAAGACTAATTTGGGATGGGAAAGACACCACGTCGTGCTACTGCTGCAGAGTAACAATCCTGAAAACCTGGATTCCCAAACACAACACTCACGCCCTGTTTTTCAGTGTATCCAACAACCTACAAGGTTCACCTTCATTTAGACAGAGAAGCCAGAATGGAATATAATACTACAAGAGAAGTGTGTGTTCTGGTGGCTGGTGTTAGCCAAGAAAATCCTTTGGCACACAGTGCAAAGTGCCTAGAGTCCCTAAAGAGCAATTTAGGATTTACACAAACACCCTAACTGGCTCAATTTACCCTCTATTGGAGGAAAAATTTGAAGATGCCCAAAGAACAGAAGCATTTCCAAAACACAAAGCAACAGCAAATGGCTAATAGTAGAAAAGTTAAGATTTGTTTCATGTGTTAATGGATCTGGAAATCCTTCAGGACAGGGCTTTTGTTAGGGAGACTGAATCTGAATAAACGAGCAAAGAATAGACTCAGACTATTTAATAAATGTACAATTTTTCAATCCCTAGAACTGATCTGACTGTGATCAGAAATGGGGAATATTGTCCCTGTAAAAGACTTAACAGTGTTTGTATTTTGTCAGAGACTTAACAATGTTTGTGTTGTGCCAACTCTGTTTTGCATTTCACAATGAGGAAGTCATGCTGTCAGGAAACGTACTGTTGTGTAAGAGCTGAATGTGCCTGGTTTCTTTCATTCTTAAGTCACAAAAGTCATATGATATTAGAAGTCAAAGTTTCAGCAAAAAAAAAATAAAAGCATTTTCCACCTTGACTATTTTTGAAAGTCCTGCTTTAGGTTGCTCAACAATATGCTGATAGTGTTGCCCCAGTGAATACAGTCCTTGGAGTTCACTTTCAAATTCACAAGGCAGAGGAAAAAAATATTAAAAAATTTCCTAAAGTATCAAAAATACTTTCATGAAACAATAGGAAATGCAAAGAAAAAAAGAAAAGGAAAATGAAAAATATGTAATTAAGATACTTAGATCTTGCATACTACACTGCAATTAATTAGTTAAATATTACCAGAAGCATCTTTTCAGAATTCAAATAAGTAAAATTAATAGAAATAGTTATCGAATTTTATAAAGAGTTTCTAAAAAACCTCAGGTTTTTTTAATGAATTAGATGGGCCTTATGCTTTACAGCTTCTTCGTTTTGTCTCAGGTCTGTTCCTCTTTGAGCAGGTTTTGTGTCATCTTAATGATGCTGAGGTCAATGGTGAAATCTCTAATGACTTGCACAGGGATCAGATTTTATCCTTGAGCAGTGTCTGTGTTTAGCCCACATCTGGGTCTGAGCTATAGCAGTTACGCAACCACCCAATGACCCCTCCCCAACAGGGAGGGTGGATTGGGAAAAGGAGATGATACCCATGGACTGAAGTGAAAACAGATTTAATGAAATAGCAAAACTACTACCAACGTAAGTATACAAAGTTATATTCATCCCTGTGAAGGTACAGCAGTCACAATAAACCAGAAGGCAGCCCTCAGGCGCAGGACACTAAAGAAGCCCAAAAAAGAAGCAGCACCATCAGAAAGAATGCCTGCTCTTGGTAAAAGTTCCCCGTTTTATACTGAGCATGACTTTTGTGGTCTGGGATCACCTCTGAGCCAACTTGGGCCAGCTGCCTTGGCTTTTGCCTCCCAATTTAGGTTCCCGGATGACTCAGAACTGCTAACGGCCTGCAGATCACAGCTGGCCTAGGATTCCATCCAGTGAAACCAGGACAAGTGGTCAACCTGCTTATTTGTACTTCTCCCCAAGGGAATGTGTATTGGTAAGTCTCCTGAAAAGGACCAAGTTTTTCTCAAGTTATGTAAATGCATAAGCTGGAAAGTGGTTAGCAAATGTGTTTGAGGCAAAACAATGTTGAAATAACCTGTTACACTAAAACACACACTGGAGGCGGGACTAGCTCATGTTTCTGGTTCCAGCCAGAAGTTTCTCCTATGCTGAACCCTCTGACTGTGAATCCATCCGCATTTTCATCAGGAGGGTTGGCACTTCGGTGTTTGAGGGGTTGAATCATTAGAATTATCTAAAGGATAATACAAATTGTTCCTCTTATTCTCATTGCATCTCCTCCCTAAATCTTCCTTGTAAGCAGAGAAACAGAAAATTAGGTGCAAAATAGGAAGAAGCACTTTCTTTTTTTTAGTGTACAACAGGAACTGGTATTAATAAAAGCACGCAGACTGCTACTGAGGCAACTTTCCCCCACATCCTCATCAGAGATGGAGGTCTTGTCTAGTCCCAAGCTAGAGGGAAACAGCCATTCTAGTTCCCCAAGATCCTTTCATGGCAACACAACTGAGCGATTTTTTCAGAGAGTTATGGGACCTCAGTTGGACTCATGGCAATAGCGTATTTTTTATTTGCATCTAGATTTCTGAATATCGTCTTCTCTTAGAGGCTGGACAGGAAGGCTCAAAGGGGGCAGCAGTTTTCTTTCTTCACTGTTCAACTAACCAAACTCTCTTTACTTCTTGTATTTTACTTTTTGATTTCCTCCTTCGCTAGGAGGATTCCTTGAATTCCTGTATGAATGCTTCTCTCATGCCTCAAAGGTTCTCTGTTTATAATAAATGAAAGAGGGAAGGAGAACTGCTTATTTCACATTAAAATGCAGTGAGTTAATAATTTTTGATTACACTATTAAATGTTCTCAAGTATTTAAATCCGAACTGTATTTCCAAATTACATCTTCTGTCATATCTCTGGAGCAAAATATAGAAAATGTAATTAATATTCAGTATTGGCCTGTAATTCTTGTAGATTAGTCTTTGGACAACATTCAGGATTCTCTTAGCATTTCCAGCTGAATAATTTCTTCCTAATACTTAGCACTTTCATTGATATTTATGAGTTCAGAGTTGCTTCCAGATATTTTTTTCATGTAACTTGCAATTACAGTTTATCAACTCTAGGCTGTACATAGAAAAAAACCCAAAACATTAATTTCTATCAGAGTAGTACAGAATAGTAAATAAATGCTGCAGTAGCACTGCTCAGAATTCAGGGCAAATGCAAAATTAACTGTTTCATGTAATGAAACTACATTAATTTCCATATTGTGGAAATAAAAGGACTGTCATTTCCATTATTATCTTTGAAGGCATATTTTAGGTCATTCAAATGCTATTCCTGTAAGCTAATACATCTCATTTGTAATTATGTAATTTGATGAATTTGGGGCTTAGACATAAGTAATTATCTGCCAGCATCCACAAATCATCTGTATTCTATCATCTATCGTCACAACTGTGGATGTGATCTATCTGGACTTCTGCAAGGCTTTGACAGGGTCCCCCACAACATCCTACTCACCAAGTTGGAGAGATACGGATTTGATGGGTGGACCGTTCAGTGGATAAGGAATT
>JAAGNO010003332.1:0-12625 GCA_033439905.1 Ceryle rudis | reverse complement strand
CACTGCCAGCAGCAGACACTGCCTGTGAAACAGGCTGCTGACTTCAGACAGTGCAGTGAGTTAGAAGAACTGAGCTGGAAAGTAAAATCACTGAACAGCACCAGCTCTGTTCTCACCCAAACCAGGACAGCAGCCTGGGACAGGCCTTGACAAGCCTTGCAGGGAAGACATTTTTAAACCTCCTCTGGTGCAACTTGATGCTGTTTCCTCTTGTCCTGTCGCTTGTTCCCTGGGAGAAGAGACCGACCCCACCTGGCTCCAACCTCCTTTCAGAAAGCTGTCAAAAGTCAGAAGTCTCCAAATGACAATAGGAAGGGCAAGCAGAGCCCTGCAACGCAGCAATGATTCAAATCCAGTTTTGTGTTTATTTATTCACAATTAATGTTAGGGGTCCTGGAAAAAAAGCTTTCTGACTGACCAGTACTAGCACTGTGGGAAAAAAATGAAGGCTGCAGCATGTGAGGTGCAGTTTCAGTAAGACTTCCAAAGCAAATCAGATCACAACTCCTGCCACAGCCTGCAAGAGCACCGAGATAACGGCCCTGTCGAGCTGCTGTCCTAATGCTGCTGTATCCATCTCCTCATATCTGACGTGGAGGGGGTAGCACGGTGCCCTCCCTCAGACGCACTCCTTTTCGACTCAGCGAGAGGGACAAAAAGCACACGCCAGCACCAACATTAAAATCCTCCCAGTGAAAAGGGTGGCTTAAAATCCCCCCAGCTAAAACCATTCACTCCATGAACTGGCACTGGGGACTGTTCTGCTGAGAAGCGATGTGCAGTGTGGGAAAGCGTTGCAGGTTTCGACAGGCTTTGCTGGGAGCAGGCGCTCACTCCTTGAAAGAGGAGGCAGCACAGAGTGCTGGAGCCAAAGATGTGCCCAGGACCTGGGGAGAAGGGGGCCCGGCCCAGCTGGGACTCTCCGCTTGCAGCGGGATGCCCTGAGCTGAGCACAGCCAGCCTCTGGAAAACCCCGTGGGTCCCCTCTTTGTGACCGATGGCTTGTTGTCTCCTTTGATTTGTCTTTTCTTCCTTCTCTTACTCTCTTTCACGCCTCTTTTTCATTTTTATTTCTTCTTCTGTTTAAAAGGGGAAATGGTTGCCATTGCTCTGCCTCTGTTAAGTGTTCCTCCTTTTATTTCAGATTTTGATGCATTTCCCCCCAAAGACACATGCTGTTTTAATCAGGAGCAATCAGCCATTAAAACCAGATTAATTAAAGAAATGAGTTTATGTATTTTTCTAATGATCTGAAATGAACAGGAGGAAAATCTTGCACGCATAATGCTGTTTGTCTACAATAGATCACTGGATAATTTTGCTGATCTGAGAAGATGACGCTATCCCACCATTAATCACTTGCTTGAATATTACAAGAGCTGAATCGCAATCCACTGCGTCCTTTGGAAACAGATATTTTGGTCTCTTTTACCGTTTATGTTGCAGTTAAAAGCCCTGCTTCGTAGTTTCTTCAGACCATGGCATGTGAATTCAGTGAGCTCTTTGCTTGACTCCAGCCATGACATTTAATCCTTATTTTTTCGGTGTGCTGCTGCTACTGTTGCCCTCAACACCCCCGGCAGGGGACAGGGACAAAGTCCTGCGGGACTGCGAAGCGCTGTACAAATTTGGAGCAAGGAACACTCCTGCCATTTCTCTTTCTAAGGCTCTTAAAACCGTCATGGTCAGCACAACTTCAGGTTTAGTCACTGAATAAATGGTGTCATATGGTGTCAAAATGATACCAAAATGATATCACGAAGGCACTGAGTTGATGATGCCATTTGGTGTTAAATGGTATCATGGACAAAGCCACTAAATAAATGATGTGATGTACGTAAATTCTGCAACCTACATAAATGATGCTACCCGCTGGGATGTCATAAATACCATCAGTGAGTAAATGACGTCATGTGGCATCAAGGGATGTCATACATGAAGCGACTGGGTAGGCGGTCATAGCTGTACTGAAAGATGTACTTAAGGTGAGCGCAGTAAAATGAAGCAGGTTATTGAAATTTTACCAAAGCTGGTTTAGCGTTGGTTCACAAACACAGTATTGGTGTGCGAATAGGAGATGGATTACATCTAAATAAAGATTCCTCTTCAAATTGACTATCATCAATTTATTAATTATCGATCAATGCCTACTGATTGCTAATGATCATGAGCTAGCATTTCACCCTTGATTCAGTCACGCAGACACCAATTTCAGTTACTCAAGCTAACGAAAGCACCAGCGGGAGAAACCCCTAGCTGAGCGGAGCTGTGGGTCCTCCCCTCCCAATCCTCTGTCCAGCAGGGAATCCCCCCAGATTGACGCTGTCTGCTCTTGGGGACTGGATGCAGCCTGGCAGGAGAGGTCCTTTTCAAGAACAGAAGTGGCTCAGCAGGGTTAAGCCCAGGCAGCAGCCTGGGACAGCTATTTCTAAGCCTCTCGGACAGCGCTTTGTCATTCCCAACAGGGAGGTCAGGCTCCCCACGAATCAATTTGCACAGCCTTCAGGTTCATATTATTTGCTGGAAAATGCCCGTACTAGGAGAACAACCCCAGAGAGGGGGAATTTATGAGATGATTACCCCACGAGAAGTGTCAGCAACATTAATCCCATTATAGCATTAGTAGGAGAGGGTCACAGGAAATGACAGTCAGGGAGAAAACAGCACCCTGCTGAAAAGCAGGAAGCCCTGTCGGGAACATCCCTGTCTTCACAGCATTGCACAAGGGGGGGAAATAAAAAGAGAGAATGTGATGGGGACTGTCAAGACCCCAGTAGGCTCCACTGCCCCAAGGGAGACCCACCGGCACAGCCAATGAGCCTTTTTGTCCCTGGCGAGGCTGGGTGCTCAGCACTGGCAGCAATGGTGACACCCCTCCTTTCTTCCAGCAGGTCCCCTCTGCCTTCACCATCAGCTTTCCTGTTTTCCATGGAGAAACAAGGCAGGCAGCAAGGACCAGGGAGCTGACCCAGTTCCCTATGCCCAGATTCTTCCTGGCACAACCATGTTCACACAAACCGGCCTCGCAACACTTCAGTAAGAATCGGATTTGAAGAATCTTTGTTAAGAATCAGCTTGGGAAGAAACAGAACTGAGCAGCTGGTATTAAAACTACTCACAGATAAATCCCTCCTCGGGGCTGAGAGAACCAAAGCCACCGATGCCTAGGACATCTTCAGCGACAAACCTCCCAAAAAAGAGGAAGCAACTGAATTAAAAACAAGGTTGTGGCAAGAAGAGCGAGGGGGAGGAAAGGACCTGCCTGAAGGGGTCAGGAGGGGAGAGTCACTCGCAAGCTGTGTTGGTGATACACGTGGGGTTTGGCACCTCTGCAAACTCCCTGTTTAAGGCAGTATTTAGTTAGCTCAAAGGCTTCACAAGGTGGTTTCTTGCCCTATGGGAGAAGATCAAGAGTTCTGGCTCAGCTCTGGAGGACTGTGGTCCTGTCCACTCCCCTGGAGAAAACCTCCCTTGACTGCATGACTGGCACAGTACTGCCAAAAGCTGGGTGAACTAACACGGCACCTGCATTTCTCATTTCCATTTTATGACTTCTAGGAGATGTCAAGCAAAGAGTGGTAAAATAGCGGCCAATGCAATGCTCACACTCTGGTTTCTGATTCAGGTGAAAAAGGTGTGTTCCTGTTTAGCCCGTGAGTGCTGCACACAAGCAACCAGGTAAAAAAACAGGTTGCAAATTACTTCCCTGTGAGAAAAATCAAGTCAAATCTTGTGCTTAATTTCCCCAGCACCCTTCTCCTAAATCACCCTCTTCCATCTGTGTTTCCCCTCCTAACTACTGAGTGATTTGCACAGGGATCTGTCCAGCGGTTGCCTGGATCCTGTGGTCAAACAAAACTCACTCCCTCTTCATCATCACTGAAAAGAACAAGAGGAGCAGCAGATCTCAAAAGGGTACCTTTCACACCGCCTCTACACTTGAGTTTTCTTACACCGAGAATTTTCCTTCTGAATGGCTGAACTCCATTTTAAGAACCCGCAGTGTTGGGTAGTTCTTCACAGAGGACCAGGACACTATTGTGTTTGACCTGTCCCACTGCAGAAATTACTATTTATCCAAGCTTAATTGTGATTTTGCTTGGGTAATGACTGCAATCCCTCGCTGATTAGGATGTCATGTGGGGTTTTTTTTTTTTTAGCGTTCTATTTGTTTATGTGCCAAGATCAGCAAAAACAGTCTCTTGCTTGATGTTACTATGACATACTGGGACAACCAGTCCTTCCCACATTTTCATCATCCTACTGCCTGGGAAAGGGGTAGCTGGATGTGGTGCTGCTCTCCTATCTCCACAATCTGCTGGCTAGCAACCACCCGGGAGAGATAACAAATGCCTGAAATACAGGAGAAATTTTAATCAGATCTTGCAAATCTTCCCACGCTGGGAAACAGACCTGCAGGACACCAGGCTCAACGCACGCAGGTATCGCCACTGCCTCTGTGGGCACTGCAAAACACTTTTGAACCTTTTTATATAGAAAAAGACCTCTTCTTTTTTTTTTGTTTTAACAAGGAAGAATTTGTGGAGTGTCAGGTTTTAAATAGGATGTGAGGCATTAGTCACAGAATCCCAGCGTGGTGGGGGTCGGAAGGGACCTCTGGAGATCATCTGGTCCAACCCCCCTGGCTCCAGCAGAGTCACCCAGAGCAGGATGCCCAGGGTCACATTGTCCAGGAAGGTTTGGAACCTCTCCAGAGACTCCACAACCTCTCTGGACAGCCTGGGCCAGGCTCTGCCACCCTCGCAGCAAGGAGGATTTTCCTCCTGTTCAGGTGGAACCTCCCGGGTTCCCGTTTGTGCCTGTTACCCCTTGTGCTGTTGCTGGGCACCACTGGGAAGAGATTATCCCCATCCTCTCAACACTCTTTAGCTATTGATCAGCACTGATCAGGTCCCCTCTCGGGCTTCTCTCTGCCAGGCTCAACAGACCCGTTTCAGGCTTCACAAAACTGTTACCAGCTATTCTACACGGAGAAGATGATTCCCAGAGGTCACTCCCAAACTAAACTGTCCTGTGATTTCATCTGAACTAAGATCTTGTCAATAGCAGCCGCCTTCTCCCATCTCCAAAGCTCTTCACGTTACAACGAAGACGATGAACAGCAGCCCAACGGTTACGGCCCGCCGCGCACAAGATGGCGGCGCAGGATGACACAGCGGTCACGTGACGCGCGGTGCCGCCCGCCCCGCCTGCCGCCGTACGGGACGCGGGGCCGCCGCCGCCGCCCCGGGGATCTGCTCGCCCAGCGGTCGCGCTGACCCGACCCGAACCGACTCGCCGCGGGGCTCCGCACCGCACGGTGAGCAGCGAGCCGAGCCGCCGCCTCCTCGGCTCGGGGCCGGGCGGTGGGGTCGGCCGCAGGCCCGGGGATGGAGGCGGTGGGACGGGGCGGTGGGTGACAGTGGGGACGGGGCCGCCGCCGCCCGAGGCGGCACCGTGTAGCGGCGGGGCCGGGCCGTAGCTCGGGGGTCCCGGCACCTCAGACCGGCGAAGGCCTCCGCAGATCCCGGGGGTTCTGCGGAGGGTGTCCAGGCCCCCTTAGCCCCGGGGACTTTGGGCGGCTCCGGTCCCTTCAGCCTTGGGGGCCTGCGGGAGCTCTGGTCCCCTCGGTTCGGAGGTATCCGGGACGCTCGGCCCCGGGGAGACCGGGGAAGCTGCTGTCCCCTCAGCCCGCGGGAGCTCTGGTCCCCTGAGCTCGGGGGGCTGCAGTCCCTGCAACCCTGGGACGCTCTCTGCTCCCTTCAGCCACCGTCCCTTGTCGGGTCTGTTCCTCTTCTCCCCCGGGTGTTTGAGTGGGGGGGTCTGGTCCCCCCGCCACAGAGGGTGTAGGGTCTGGGGGTCCGTGCTTCCGTCAGCTCAGGTGGGACCGCGGGGGTGAGCCCAGTCCCCTCAGCCCAGGTGGGGCTTTGGGGCCCCCCCTCAGCCCAGGGGCTGCCTGGTCCCCTCCGCTCCCAGGGTGCGGAGGCAGGCTGCTTCCCGCTCCGAAACAAGCCGGAGAGGGCTGCCTGCTGCGGGCAGGGACATCCATCCCCAGGACTTCGAGGGCCGCAGTGGTGGCGTTAGGGCTGTTTTGCCTCCCTGGGTCTGAGGCGTGCTGGCTGACAGCTGCCCCAGGGTCTCAGGGATGAAGAGCCTGGAAGGCAGAGCACAGAGTGGGAAATAGAGGGCTCAGCATCATTGGCACCCTAGCAGATGGGTGTGCTCCCTATTTGCTTGTGAAATGGCTTGCTGATTGATGGTCTGTGCATTATTTGGATTTTATTGTTGTTGTTGTAGAATGCGTGTGGCTGTCTTTTTACTGCGTTCTTGCTGGAGGCCGTTTTGATCAAGGTTCCTAATTCTGTTTTGTGGGAAAACCTCATTAAAGAAAGCTTAAGTGCCTTCAGGCACCGTAGATGCACACAGCAAGGGTGGAAAGAGAGAGAAAAGAGTATTATTTGTCAAAAATGGGAGCTCTGACATACTGACATGGTGCTGATGAAGCTTGCTGATGCGGGAAGCCTCTCTTAGCGGAGCTGGAAACGGGATGTCGATGAACGTCCCCGTGTCACTTAGGCTGGTGGCAGCTTTGGCGCATTGTGGTGCGATGTCGTGTTTTGTCACGATCCCTTCAGACTACCTTCTGCCACTTCAGGTCCACGTGGATTGAAATGGTTTCTATTGGCTTTCGTGCCTGTTTATGAACCAGTATAAAATACCGATGTGACACCTGATGACTGAAGGCAGTGGAAGCTCTGCTGTTGATCTTGGTTGGTTTGGCTATATTTTATTTGTTTGGGGAGTGGATGTTGCCCAGGAGTAATGTGCACTTCTGGTTTATTTCCTGTAGTATTTAAGCGGGCTTTGGAATTGCTTCAGCTTTTGCAAAGTTGTTTAGAGTTTGGAAAGGGAATGCAATCAACCCTGGTTGGTGGCAGACAAAACATAAAGGCTACTTTTACAATAAAGGTAATAAAACCCCTTGAAATCTGGAGAGATTGCCTTGATTTTCAGCATTTGTGCCTGTGGAGCAGAAAAACTTAACTCAGACACCATTAAACTTGTGTTTCTGATCTGTGCAACAAACTGTGATTCCCAAATCATTTATTACACTTCTTTTGTGTATCAGCCTAGAGACCATGTATCTCCATGTGTTTCATTAGCTTTTAATGAAGACTTCTCACACTTCTCAATTTAATAAATTCAAGTATGTGGATCTTTTCCAGGAATCAGAGGTACTAAGGAATACTATTTGACCACTCAGACTTAACGGTGTCCTTAAAAGGCAGTTAACAGCACCTTCTGTGCACCTGGTTTCCATTGTAGATCATTGCTTCTCTCCATACTCGCCACGCTTGAATAGGTGCTGCTTTTAATGAAATAGTTATTGAGTTCTCTTGAGCTGAACGTGTGGAGGAAGAAGACATGTACTACGGGTGATGGCAACTTAAAAGTTCTTCTGATTGCTGCTGCTCCACGTTGTTCAGTGTTGGTTAATTGGTGTGCTAAATATGGGTGGCCTGGGACCTACTCAGATTTAATACCAATTTCAGTCTAGCTGTAAGGAGTGGTTGCCGAATTAAAGGCTTTTTAACTGGGGCAACAGGACATCCTGTAAAAAATGCTCAGACAAAAATAGTCCAGACCTTTGTTCTCCAGCATGCCGGGAAGGGCCTGTTTGGAGGAAGACAAAAATAAATAAATAAATCTATAGAGCACCTTCAAAAAACAAACTAGGAGAGTTGCATGTGGTCGTGAACACTGGTGGTGTTGAACGTGACATGAGCTCCTTCTCTCACGCTGTGGTTCACAGTTGTGCAGGAAGGTTTTTTTAAAGCTTCACAGTGAGGCTGGTTCAAAATCCTCTCTGCTGAAATAGAGCAGAGCACCTGAATGCCATTTCTGTTGTAATTCAACTGCAACGCATCAAAACCAACTGTACCTGGAAAAAAAAAATGCTCTGAAGTAGAGGCAAGCTTAAAATGATCTCAAACTGAGTTTTGAGAGGTTTTTTTAGAATCTAAGGGTCATGAACTGAGCTCCTGCGTACTCTCAGTGTTTTCCAAAGGATTCTGGTGTCACTGAAGGCGTTTTTCACCCAGGACATGAGCAGGTAGGGGTGGGTAGCACTCCAAAGGCTGGTGTTCTGCTGTGGGTTGGAAACTTTGCCTTTTAATAGAGAGCTTCAGTTCCCAAAGTGTGTGGCATCATTCCTGTTATTTATTATGTACTCTTCCCTTGCTCCCCCTCAAAGGCTGGGGGAGATGTGAAAGGCTGAAGAAAACATGAAACCTACTGGGGTTTTTTTGTGGTGCTTTCATCCCAAATGTATTTTGTGCTTTTGAAAATCTCCTTAGCAGAGGCAGTGTTTGGTGCAGGTTGCTTGGTCTTGGGTTTTGTTGATAAAAAGAACATCCATCCCAATAAGCTGCTAAATGGAACTGGTTTCCCCGTGCTGCACATAGTTCATTAATGTAAGCAAATATTTGCACATCTTTATTGTTTCTGGTCTTAACAAATGTGTTAATGTAGTTGAGGGGTGGGGAGAAATCCTTGAAAGTACCATCTGAGCTTTGTTCTCATCACTCTTGACTGAGAACTGTCTGATTTAGGAGACTCAGACATGTCCCTTAAAGAAATGCAGTAACTACGTTTTGTAGTTACTGCAGCTGCTGGTCTTCACAGTTCACTCGTGCAGATCCGGGGAGCGGCACTTGTGCGGAGCAGAACATGTCCCATTGATTCTTCTTTCACTGGCTCGTGTGGTGCTGCTCTGGTATCCAATGACACATCTGTCTTTGAAGAACACTCTTAAATCTTTATTGTGAAAGCATCTTTGCTAACCGTAGGTTTTGCTTGTGCTAATTGGCTTAGATTTAAACAATCAACCAAAATATCGCTCTACTTAACCATGACTCTAAAGCTTTTTTCCTGTCTCGGGCTTCCCAGTGTGGTCTGCCGGCAGTCTCCCTGATTTTGAAGCTCTTGGGCGGTGGCTTGCTTTATTTAGATGGAGTTACGGCAAAGCATATTGCCACTTGGAGAAGAAAAATAAAAAAAAATGGACTTTAAAGGAATCCCCGATGTCCAGTAGCTTTGGGTTTTTCCACTGCGGGAAGCATGGCTGTGTGACAACCGGCAGCTTTCTTAGCAGGTGGGATGAGGCGCAGGCGAGGCGTTACGTGAGGTGTACAGCCCCCCAGACCCAGCGCTGGGGGAGGAGACCTTGCTGAACAGAGCGGCCGCTCTTCTTCTTTGCTCTTACGTTATGTGCAGCTGTAGCTGTGTGGTGTATCTGCAGAGGAGAGCTTTTGCAGCCTTGCTTTAAGAAGGATTTTTAATAGCCATCATCTCTCCCTGTCCAGTGCAGCCTACACCTTTCATTTCTTTGACTAAAAAAAAAAAAAAGTATTATGTTTTGGTGTGTCTGACAATTTTCCTCGCTGGTCCATTAGCGTATTAGCTTAGCTTCGTTTGTGTTGAATGCCATTAAATGTCACTTGCAAATTTAATGTTGGGTGTGCTGAGATCTTGTGCTAATTGAATTCAAAGTCTTGAATTTGTTAAAATGGCAGATTCAGACAGACAGAATGCTTTAATGGGAGACTGTAGAAACGCTTGCAAATTTGCTCTTGTAAGTGAACCTCATGGTGCGTTTGTGTAGATGCAAGGGGGGACAGATCAGGTTTTGAAGGGGCTTTACTAGCTCTTTTATTTTTTTTAATTACGATGCGGTGACAGCTTCCAAAATCCGGTATGTTGAAAATCTCCGTGCTTGACATCTGTTCGGGATCATTGTTGACACTAACTTAACCTTAAATACTTGTATAAACATGGTAGAGAATATGGAGCCTTTCCCTTAGTTCAAATTCTGTTTCTCCTTCTGCAGCTATAGCTTTAGGTGCTGATGGAGAAAGGATCATCATTTGGGCCTCGGTCCTTAAATTGTGTTGCACTTTCTTCAGTTGTCCATGGATCTGACTTGATGACTTCTTATGCGTGGGATAACACCTTTTGCACCTGAAGGTTTGTTGGTTTTAGGGGTTTGCAGGGATTTTGGGGTTTTTTATTATTATTATCTAGAGGACAGTCTTCACAAAAACTCTGGCATTTAACACGTCTTCTGTATTCTGTACTTGGGCAAAATAACCAAGGGTTAAATAGACACAGAAGCAGCTCCCACCAGTTACAGGAGACCCTACTGCTGTGCTTTTCACAAGGTAGAGTGTTAAAGATACTACCCTTGATTGCAAAGGAGTCATAAAGACCGTTACTTGGCTTTCCTAGTGGTATAAATCTGCGACTCCCTAGATAGCACAGTGCTTTTAAGAAGTTTGTCTTGAAATGCTTCCATAAAATCTCTTGATACCATGCTTTGACCTTCTGCCACTGAGCTGGCATTTCATATGGGCTTCTGGCGTGAGCTCTCCTGCCACTTTCAAGTAAAAATTTACCAAGCATTGAAAAGTCGACTCTGCAGTTGAGCACTGTGCCAAGCTCTAAAAGCATGATTTGTACACAGAATGGGTTTTTGCTTGCTAGGAAGGCTTGGGTAGCGCTTCAGTAACTGCACAGGAATAGCTGTGAATCTACATATTAATGAAACAGCTCCAGCTAATCAAGCTGTAGTGTCTTTTCCACTCTGAACTCTGTACTTTGTCTTCCTTGTGCCCCTGCTCTTCTGCATGGAGTTTTATGTAGTCACATTATATTGCTCTGGAAAACTTTGTCAAGGAAGTTAATTTAAAACTATTGGAAAGGTTTAAAAATGACTCCTGCTGTTACAGGGATGAAAAAGACCTTGAAAGTGCCTTGAGGATGGTTGCTGCAAAAATACCTGTTTGGCTATGTGAATAGCGTAGAGTTCTCAGAGCGCGCTCACTGCTCACTGGTGAGTAACTCCGAGGTGGCCACCTTCAGCACAGGCACTGTTAGCCAGCTTGGCTAGTGGTGGTGTATCAAGGCTTAAGGTCCTCTTGACTTAAGTGGAGTGGAAATCCAGCACCAGCAGGCGAGTCAGGCAGCGGGGAGTTCAGGGGGATCTTTGCTGCTTGCTGAGGGTGTGTGAGGAATATCAAGTGCCTATGGTCTATGAATTGTGAGTGTCTGGGGAATATGGTTTTAGTCTAGTAGTTAAGTGACCAAGACACAGAGGAGGGGAGAGGAACACATATATTCTTCTCACAATGCTGCAGTTGTGTGTTTGGGGAGCAAGGTGATGAGAAGAGGCAGTGTGGGGGTGGATGACGTTCAAAGCAGCACTGTGAACAAAGCAGGAATGGACAGAAAAGGGTGAATGTGAGCACGTGAAGGTCCCTACTAGATGACTAAATGTATTGTTCTGTTTCTCCTAGTACTTTTGGGATGCCAGGATACATGTTTAATGGAAACATGATTTTATGGAGACTTGCTGTGCTAGGAGAAGCTTGCATTTGCCAAAAGCAATACTTAGTAGTGGGCTTGGGCTTCTTATCTGCTCTTCACCAAACAGTGCAAAAGCCTTGTTTTGCAGTCATGAGCAATTATCTGCAAATTAACAAAATGACTTGTCAGATGTTGCTTTTGTTTTTGTGCAATTTCCTATTTCAGTTTTTCTCCCTTTCAAAATGGTTCATCACAGGACATTTTCAAAAGAAAAACGGGGTTGGAAGCACGTTTATCAGAAGAAGATGATTTGCATTCTGGTACTTTGTTCAGAATTTCTTCAGGAATACTTGCAAGTAGATGAGTATCTATGCTGAGAAGACACAGACACATACAGCCACGTGTCCTGTCTCCCAAGTGCCTCTCATGTTTCTGAGAGGCGATGGCAGAGTTCAGAAGAGAGTTCGATAAGTGGCTATGAGAATATTTGTGGAGATGACAATCGCAGGCAAATATGTGTTACCTCCTGCTCAGAGCAAGACTAACCTTGAAAGTGTGTCAGGTCTTTCAGGGTCCACTGGGTTTTGGAAATCTCCAGGGAAGATCTGTCGCTGTAAGAACCTAATGTGAGCTTTGGGGAGAGGGATTCCCACTTCGTGTGCAGTTTGTCCTGCAAGCTTTATTCCGTGTTTCTCAGTGCCAAGGTGGGATGGAAAGGGAGGAGAGGGAATAACTTGAGATAGAGATGATACTTAAGATACAGGTGCACCAGATTCATGCAGCAGAAACAGCCCTTAGTTATTTCTTCTCTGTGCCCGTCCAGCTGAGCTCATGTTCTCAGTGAACCACAAGTTATTCCTTACAGATCTTTTAACTTCTGAATGGTGCTGCTGAACTTGCAGCTCATCACGACACAACTGAATTGACTGGCATCATTCTGTAACTGCCTGCAGGGACTTTTCCTTGGCCATTTCACTGAGCTGCTGCCAATCTTTAAAATCCTTTTATGATTCTTCCCATCGGATTTCTTCTTGGGTAATACCGCACAAAGTACTTAAAAGGTTAAAAGTAGATTGTTTGCATCTGATAGCCTTCTATGATGCTGTGACTAAATGGATAGACCCAGGGAGAGCAGTAGATGTAGTCTACCTTGACCTTAGCAAGGCTTTTGACACTGTCTCTCGTAACATCCTTGTGAGCAAGCTCAGGAATTGTGGGATAGAAGAATGGGCAGTGGAATGGATTAAGAACGGGCTACACA
>JAAGNO010003331.1:69787-102539 GCA_033439905.1 Ceryle rudis | reverse complement strand
TACAGGACCTCATAAACAGCCCCTCTCCAGCCTTCCTGTAGGCCCCCTTCAGGTACTGGAAGGTTGCTATTAGGTCATCCTGGAGCCTTCTCTTCCTCAGGCTGAACAACCCCAACTCCCTCAGCCTGTCCTCACAGGAAAGATGTTTCAGCCCTCTGATCATATATTCATATTCTGTGAAGGGTTCTTCTGTCAATTTAGAATAGCTTTAATTTATGTCTCTTCCTGATCTTTCCTAGCATTTTCGGTCTATGCCAGATTTCACACCGCCAGTGAAAAAGTTAGGGTCAAACTGGAATGGTGCTGGGGAATCAGTCCCACATGTGACTGGTTCTGACCTGACACTTGAGACAGTGTCCAGTTGTATTTTTGTAGACCTAGCTATGACGAGTGGCTGAGCATTGAGCTACAGCAGAACACTGATTTCTAGAAAACAGAAAACAAATTAGAAGATGAGAAGTGAATTCAAGTTCTTTTCTTATAGCCATCTGACAGTAGAGTGTTGTTCACAAGCAGTTTGTCCCAAAACATCTTTGGATTGTTATGGAAGTCATAAAGTTTTAAAGGAAACATTTGTTTGTTTGTTTGTTTTTTCTTATTTGCTACTAACAATTTACATCTTTTGAACTAATTATATTTGCAACTGTGAATGTTACAATTTGTTCTTAATAAAGTAGAGGAGTGAGGAATTTAAGAAAAACTTCAACACTTATAATAAAAATCCTAAGTCTCATCAATATTGAAAAAAGGTCAAGTCAAGGCTCTCCTCTTTACTCTCCAGAGAATCAGTACTTCCCATTCTGTTTCTCTTGTGAAGTACCATTCCATCCACCTACCTCAGCATCTTATTGTAACCTGTATAATCACTTAAAGAGGAACAGGGAAGGTGTTTTTATTCCCATATCCTTATACAAACAAATTAGCAGGATCTTATGATGTTCACAAAATCAGGATTTCCCTACAAGGTTTTATGTGGAAAGCTAATACAGCCCCTTCCATCCCAGAGCTAAAAGGCAGAATGCCTTTCTCATTAATCAGCCTTCTCTTGAGCTTAATAATACTTAGCAGTCACATAATGCTTTGCATCCCTCAAGCACTGTACCAAAATTAAGGATCTTATTTAGTAGTTAGGTATTTAACTACTTGTTAAGGGAGTGCTGATAGCAATCATACAATCATAAGTAGAAGTTAAAAAAAAACCCCAAACCAACAACAAAACAAAACAGGAGGAAAAATTAAAAAAAAAAAAAGAAAAAGAAAAACTAAATGCTTAAAATAGTGCCCACCATTTTAGAAGACCCTTATTTTTTCCTCTTGTACAGTGATTAGATATCATGTTGATAAATGCCTTGGTACCTCTGAAGAAAAATAGACTATCAGTATGTGGTAATTTTGCCTGAGCTCCTAGGAATATCACATGTGAAAAAGTAACAGGGCAATAGTTTTTATGTAATCATTTCTCTTATACTCATCTGGGTCATTTGGTGACTTTTGCTATATCTATATTATTAAGTAATGTGAACAATAAGATCTATAGAAGTAACAATTGATATTTACAGCCTGACATCTTCACTATGCTCATTCAGAGGTTTTATATTAGGACTAAACTGGTCCCATGACCTGAGTGCCCTTTACAGCTGGAGCACATCAAGTACACTCCCAAGAGCACATCTTCCAGTTTAGTTTCATCCAGAAGGAATCCAGGTCATATGCACTCTGAGATGACTCTCTGGTGCAAATCAAAGCACAGCAAATAGAGATAATAGGAAATCTGCCTCAAAATTTTATTCTTCTGTTAAAGTGAAACACTAACATAGGCACCCCTTTGGGACTTGGGTGGAATGTACTGTCTCTAGCACAACAGAGGATCCCGTAGTGTCACATACCAAGGAGACCATATATCATTTTGGAACTAGGTTTTCTGGAGAAAGGAATTCTCATCTTTCATTATGGTTTGTAAGTGGTAGCTAGAAATAGAGGTGGGAGAGCTATAATAAAAAAATATTGATTTAATGAAGTGTTTAAGAGTGTATAGTTCCTACAGCTCATGTTATTTAGTTCTTTGCTTACCATGCATGAAAAGACTTGGGTATCTGAAATAATCTTTTCCTGTGGTAGTCCTCAAATATCTATTCCTACTGTGAATTTTACCATATATTGCCATATGGATGCCAACATGGACCCTGCTAGGCCAGCGTGCCATCTGCAGCAATGTGATGCTTTCCCCAGAGTAAGGCAGAAACACCCATCACAGTAGATGGCTGTGTAACAGACTGTCCCCAGCATTAGGTCTCCAGTCCTAATTTAAGTGAGAAAGATAGATAGATCAGATCTTGAACTAAAGCATGATTAACACCTATTCCAAAGTGCTAGCAATAGCAGGGTACAAGTCAGATTTAAATGGTGTGTTCAAGGGCCATCTCTAGCAGAAGTCACCAGGGGTCATTAGATTCTGCAGGCATCCATCTAGACAAGAATTGTTGGTCAGTGACTAGCACATCATGCGAATTGTCCAAACATAGCCAGAAATGCGCATATGAAGCACAGCCTGAAAAAAAGTATGTACAATTGTTGACAATAAATATGTGCAGACACTAAAAAGAAAGAAGAGTAAATTAATGTTATTATATGATAAAATTGTCTTGAGTTCTAGAAGAATGGAAATCTCACAAGCTGTTCCTAAGAAGAAGCTTCTTACTCACTGTTTTGTTTAAAAGCTGGTAAATATCCTGAGGCAGGGGGCTTCCATCCTTTCCAAATTTTTAGATTTGTTCACAGTTTATAAGCCTGTAACTTCGCATGGTCTCATTCATGCAAATGTTCAATCCCTTTTTGAGACATGCTGAGCTCTTGTCTGTGTTGCTGCCTCATGAGAAGATGTTCTATAGACCAAGCAGGAAAAACACATTTCCTTTTACTGGTTTTACATCTGCTGCCTTTCTGTCTTCCCAGATGTCCCCCTGTTACAACAAAGTAATGGAGAAAGTACACAGGAGTGTTCAATTTACCACCTGACTGCTCCTCATTAGTTTGCATGTCTGTATTTTGCACCTTCTTATTTATCTTCTCTTTATCCTCCAGTGAAATAAACAATCACTTTTTTTTTTTTTCTTTTTTTTTTCTTTTTTCTTTTTTCTTCCCTCAGTCATGAAAGTAATTTTCTCTGGAACGACCTTTTCTCTGTTTTCTCTTTTTTACTGCAGGACAACCAGAACTCAGCACATGACTTCAGGTAAGGAACTTGTCTTCACACTATTTTATCATCCTTAGAAACTACCATGATATAACCCCACAGAAACTCCTAATCCCAGAATAAGTCTCCTGGCTCAAGCAACCTTCATCTTCCTCTCTAACACTGACAGACTGCTCTGTCAGTGTTACCAATGATCTTAGTATATTCTTCCCTTCACACAGCTCAAGCCCTGTAATTGTCTTCCTCCACCATACCCTCCTCATCTACTTCCTTGCTTCTTCTGTGACTTTAATTAACCACCTTGGTTCTCTCTGACCATTTCCCCATGTATTTTATCAGAAAGGATGAATGGCCATTTTAGCTGAATCTCCCCTCTACCACACATATATTGTTACCTTCATCAGGTGCTAGCTGTAGAATCACTTCACTGTTTTTATATCCAGTGTGCATATCCAACATTACTCTTCCTCTGTCTTTGCCCGATTTCCTTCCCTATGAACTCCTAACAGTAGTTTCTTTCCTATCCAAATCCAAGTCACTGTTTCTTTTCAGACTTGAACATCCTTCTGCTTGTTTCCTTTTTCTCCAGCTAGGTTTTGCTGTTCTCTATTCATAAAATCTGCTGCTTCTTCTGTATAACCCAGGTGTCTGAAAGATAGTCACAGAGGACAAGATACTTCTCAAGCTCAGTGCCTATCCCTTTCTGGTACTGCATATGCTCAGCTGCTGGGTGCTTATGGTACTGACATCCCTTGTGCGCTATGGCTGGTGAGAGGAAAGAACTTTGCTGTGCAGGGAGATGATACAGGGCTCAGACAACATCAGGAGATGGAAAAGGTTCAAGAGTATGTCTTTTAGTGTTTGTGGAAAACAATTTTCAAAAGTACTTTTTTGGTTAAATTTTCATCAGTCTGTAAGCTTTTGCCCCACAGAATAGCTTTACGGCTGCTCCAAGAAAATGTCCCTATGATTTTTTAACATGGATCAAATCATGCATTATTTCCCTCAGTCTGAAAGAGAGAACAGGTCAAGATCCCTTATTAATAATAAAAATAGAGACTTACAGTGAAAGATGTCAGCCAGCCCAGATAGAGGAAAATGTAAAGCACAGCCACAGTTTGAAAACTCTAACTCAGAAGTTGAAGTGGAACAAAATTTACAAACCCAAGTAAAATGCTTTTACATTCTAAGAGAAACATTTATTGAATGCAATTACTCAAATTCAATTAAATTATTCAGTTACTCTGCATGAAGCACTTTAACATCACTTGAATTAAACCGAGAGATTTAAAGACTGCCTTTTGATACTTGTTTGTTAAAATCAATATGTTCCTGAGGCGAGTTTAGGTTCTGAAGGAGCCGACTCTTCCAGTGGAAAAAAATCCATTAAAACCAGAACAAAATGACAACCACAACCATCTATTCTTCATTTTTTCTCATGATAAATGCTGACAATGACACCAAATACTAGTTCCAAACTTTGTGGTACTGTCCAAGTTGGTCATAAGCCTTTGTGCAAGGATAGGCTGTTTAAAAAGCTTCAATTTTCTTTAAATCTAGATGGTTAACTTGTGGTAATATCATTAATATATTGGAGGAAAGAGCAAACCTGAATATTCAGAATGAGTTATGAGAGCCAACAGACTGGCTTCAGTGAAGTCTTGTTCCTCAGAGACAGTGTACATCTGCTGTAACATAAAAGGTTGATGTTCTTTGGGTGAAAGGATGAATAATAAAATTCTGTCTGGTAGGAAATACCTTCCATTCTTAGGATTGCCTGGCACTTTCCATATGCAATGCCTTGGTAATGTTTTATATTCAGGGCTCACATTGCTCTGCACAGAATGCTTCAGTAAATATCCATTGTAAGTTTTCGAGTAGGAGATTGGAAAGGAGGTTGCTCAGGTTGAATGTTGATATCAATTTCACTTAATTTTAGATATTTATACTCTAGAGGTTTGTGTGTGAGATAATCCTCCTAGGACACCTTTATAATGAGCACTTGGACTGTTTTAGTAGGCTGTCTTAGAATTACCTATCTATTTCTTGCCATAGTAGTTTTGATGTTCAGTGACTGCAAGCTCAGATAAAGACATTCATATATAGGCAGATGAATGCTCCCTTGGTGATCTTCTCTTTTAGAGGCTCTAGTGTCCCATAATTTTATACATAGACTTGAAATTTGGATTGGAGGTGTCTGGCCTCCAAGCCAGATGCACCATTTGTCATTTTTGAAAACCTGCCCAGTTACAAGCCTTTTGGGAAAAATACAATTTACACATGCTGAGACTTGCTATAGCTTCACAATTAAGTCTTCTGAAAAGTCTTGTCCCATCTAAAGTCCTATACTGAGTGTTATTCAGGCAGAATTTAATTTTTAGGTACAGTTTTTGCTGTTAGAGATCCAGCATTATGTAAGTCCCTGTGCCAAGCGTCTCTTAAAGATCTCTGAACTGATTCCTGGCAAGTAAGAAAGAATAAGTTATTTCACTGAAATTAGAAGAGAATGAGGTGTGGATAGGAAATGCATAGCAGCACAAGCAGCCTGTAGGTTGGCAGAGGGGTGAAGAAAGATATAGGAAGGTCTGGAGTGGACAAGTGAAGCCACTGAGAGAAAGGTGGTAGGCTGGGAAAAGAGGCTTTCCAAGGAGCCATGGTATGGGATGAGAATTAGACTCAAGAAAGCAGGAGGGAGGATCAGGATGAGAAGTGTGGGAATGGGAAAAGGATGGAAAGAGGGCATCAGTTCTGGTTCCTCCAGGGCAAGGATGAAGGGCAGAGAGAGACCTAGGACAAAACAGAGATGGACAAGCTGCAGGCTGATCCTTTCCTAGCAGGGAGAGAAATAATCCCCAGGAGTAGCACCAAGCCCCTAGACAACCTCTGTTGTTGTCAAGCATCTGTGAAGCTGTTCACAGCTGGAGCAATGGTCTGCTGATGACCTCAGTTACGCTGGGTCCATAAGTGGGGAAGGTTGCAGTGGCAGCACTGCAGTCTTGCTGGCCCTGTCAGGACAGTTGAGATATGCCTCCTAGTTTTGTTTGCTTCCCATCGTGAAGTTTTCCAAGGACTTTTCTTTTCCCCTCCCTTTTGGAAATGAAAATCAATTGCACAGAAGTAAGGAAATGACATCATTATCTTGTATCAATAAACATATGTCCTTTAAACTTAATCATCACAGTATGTTATTCCTATTTCATTCATTCTTTCTTATGTATTTACACCATTTTTATTGACTATCTGGATTATGACAGCCTAGTACACTATATCTTTAAAGCACAGAGTTAATATCTATTGCCTTTAGTACATATTCACTGACAAAAAAAAAAATATAAAATATTGAGAAAAAATTATGGTGTTTGTCACACAGAGAGGTATGGAGCTAGATCTTTGCCCTCAGATCTTCCAAAGCTTCTTGGGAAGATTATTGGGAAAATTATTTCAGTGGTTTTTTTTCATAATTTTAAGAAGGCATCGAGTTGAAGATGGATCTGCAAATGTGAAAAGAAGCACAAAAGGTTATACAACTGATAGGCTCTTACCCTGCACCAAGATCATTGTGAATGGTGCTGCTGAATGTGATAAAATACTTAGTGCCTTAAGGCTGGACTGGAGCCCTGACCATGTCTCTGTTCATAGATGTTCTCTTTGGAAAACCTGGGCCTCCATGGGTCTCTGAAGGCAGAGTGCCCCTTTCTGCTATCACATAAGAGGTAAGCTCTTTGTTCATGTGGGAAAAAGCAAACAAACAAACAACCCAAAATGCTAAAAGGACTGGATCAACGAGCAAGCTCCTGAGGAGACCAGGGCCTGACAAAAGCAACAGCCTGATGGAAGCCCAGAGGACTCTGCCTTGCATTCTGCTCTCATCCTGGGTATCCTAAGGAGACTATCTGTGAAGGATCCTGGGAAGATGCACCCTGTTTGTGAATGAATAGCAGCTCTTTCCATTTACAAACGCGTCGGTTCATTTCCCTACATAAGCACAAAAATAACCACTTTGGAACTTTAGTGAAGGGAGGGGGAGGAAAAAAGCTCCCAGAATTAACACAGGGAAAGAAAGCCAGGTGCCATCTTTGCATTATATCCAAATGAGATGCAGCTGTTTAAATGTAAATATTAAACAAGAGAGAAGAATACCTTAATTAGCCCTCCAAAGGAGACAGGAAAGCTGTAAGAATGCACCTGACACTAAGCAGTATGAGATAAACTCATTCCAGCTGTCATCGAACTGACTGTTTGAAGGCAGAGCAATGCTATTTTGTGCAAACAATGTAAAATGCTTAGGGAACTGCAATTAGCATCAACATGCATAGTGTAAGTGAATGCAGCCTGCTGCTGTTTACTTGGCTTTGAATTGCTAGGGTTTAGAGTAAAAAAAATAAAATTAGCTATGCATTACACACTGGAGATTTCATTCTAGGCTTTTATGCATTACTGAGGAAAAGACACAGGAGAGTGAAAAGAAGAGAAGCTATCAATCTGACTTTAAAAGAAGATATGATACTCAAAAGTCATTCTGAGTTTTCTCCTTCCTACTTGAGCCATAAAATGTGCAGATTGGATCTATGAGAGGAATTTTCATACAAGATGTCCACCACATAAATAAACCTGAAATGTCCCATGCAGTGTGTCAACATAACACATCTTGCCAGGTGGAAAAAATATAGATATGATTTTTTAAAATAACCCAGCAACATAGACAAAAGCAGAATTGAGGATACTTAATATAAACAAAATTTCTAGTCTACTTCATGTCTTTATATATAAAGTAATACATATAAATTAGGAGTAAGTCACTAATTGTATACCAGTGTGTACAAGAAACTGAAATGTACAGTAATATTGCTCTAGCCAATATATTCTTGTTATTGGACATAGTCTCCTCTCTAGGCAAGTAAACTTGACTATAAGCCAGAATTTTTTACGCTCTATACTCATGGGAATTCACCTCAGTACTCAAGGTTTTCTTATCTAATGTCTAACCAGACTTGCTTTATTAAAGCTGATGTTTCATGCAGTGGGATGAAGCTGTACAGAAAAGGTCTTTGTTAATTTTTTCCAAATATTCTGCAAGTAAATATCATTTATGCAAAAATAAAGGCCCAAAGAGATTGAGTCTACAAATAAGTGATTTACCTGTTGATTAAAAATAATGTAAATCTAAAGACATTTTGAAAGGAGAAAAAAACAAAGATGCAAATGGCCTTTTTTCCACTATAGTTTAAATCATTTGTATCATCTATCTTGATTCAAAGCAGGTATGTGCCTGATATTTTGATCCATTAGGTGAGACTGTAGCCAAATCCTTTGAAGTTAGAGTGTTATGGCTGCAGAAGAGGAACTAATAAACCTTTTGAGACATCAGCATTGGCAGGATTATCCCTTTTTTGCTTACTTAGGATAGCAGGTTGTACAACACAGGGAGGGTATGTGCTAGCAGTCAGAGGTGACTCCGGGAGGACTTGATCTGGCAGGAACAGAGCAACACTGATCAGAAATAATTATTAAATGATACTGGTCTCCTGGCCTGTCACACCAGGTACCTGTTTTATCTTACCCAATCATGAAACATGCTGTTAGAGGTTGCAGCAAGTGTTAGAGTTGTGGCTCTTTTTTTTTTCTTCTCTTTGAAATTTGACAAGCACTCTCATATATACTGAGATAACAGGCCTGGAATACAAAAAGTCATAGCAGCTATTGTTCATTATTGGATACGTGCACATGATGGGAATGACAAGGTCAGGAACTTTAACTGCAGCACCCACAATTCCATGCCACATCTACAGGAAACATACATTTGTAAACACAACAGCAAGCACTGTGGCTCCAAATACAGCATCTAGCGATGTTAATTTCTTGACAGTTGCTGCTTGGTTTGCCGATTTCCCAGACAAACAAGTGCTGGAAAGCATCTCTTCTGCTGTGGAACAGGGTGGCTCACTTGAGGGGAATGAGCAGTTACATTTATGAGACCAAATTATTCACACATTTGTATGCAAAATGCATCCTTAGCTAGCAAACTCTTGATTTTTGTGCATATTATGTAAAAAAGCTTTGTATTAACTATTCATAATATTAACAGATCCCCACATGAGGGAGCAATTGATAAGAGATAAGTAATGTCAACAGACAAATACAACTCATATTCTGATGAAAGAAATCATATAGAGAAAACTGAGGGATTTGAATGTATATGATGTCTCTTGATTGGCATGAAAAAAAGGAGGATGCTGAGGGCTGGTGAGCTTTAACCCTATTCCAAATTGTATTATGGTACTAGTATGTAAAATACTTGCAAATACTAAGAGAGAAAAAAACACTCATCTAACACTGTAAACTTTCCATTAAAGACTGAATGTGGGAGGAAATTTTGGAGCTCATGTGCTGGGCCGTGTAGCTGTTTATTGACAGAATTAGGAATGGAAATGAGGTTCCATGACACTCTGCAAATATACCATCTGCTGCTGTCTTATACATTGTGGACTTAGGCACAGATATTCTGGTGGAGAAAAAATAGGATTTTGAATTAGAGCAAGAGGCACCATAAACAAGAAACAACTGAAGAAATAACCAAAAGCTACTTAGGTGAAAAAGCCAATAAGACCTTTGCAAAACAGTCACAGTGAAAGATGTCATATTGTCTGTTCAGGATGAGAGATGTCAAAAAAATCCTTTTCTTGATGATGCAGCAGAAAGCAAGAAAGTTCCTCCTTCCTGAATTAAACCTAAGAAAGTTTGCTTTTGTTTGAGAACAGCAGCAATCAGTATGGATTGTCTGAAAAGTATGTTATTCTTTTCCTTATTACCACAGATGAGTCACATTGCAATGACTGCATTGTCTTTCTGTATATTCTGTCCCCATAAGAGATCTATGCTTACCTATTTTTAGTCATTAAAAATGTCACTGTAGTCCTTCACCAGTTCTTTGTAGTACCACCTTTGAAAAGAAAGCATTCACATTATTTTCTAGGAACAACCTCAATTTTGCCAACTGCTCATGCTGGCTAGCCACAGGAGTACCCTCCAAACTTCTGTTCAGATGCTCAGCTGTCATGTTCACTGTGAGTGTGCTTGGCCTGGCTTTATGACAAGGAGCTCTCAGACAGATGCTCATGGATTTTCCAATCCCCCTAACCAAGAAATGATGCCAAATTGTATTTTGTGGCTCTTCAGAATCTGCAGGTTTTGTACAATTCATGTACTGTCATACTCTGTCTCCCAGCAGCGAGGAAAGATGCCAGCTGTGCCACGGAAGACCTGACCTCTCTGGAAGGATGACATTGGTTATACCTTGCAAATCCATGACTGTAAAACTGATGCACTGATTTGTACCTCGATGAGCCTATAAGATTGCAATCATACTGCTAAAAATGCCAAAATGCCCCTTATGGCCAGCCAGTACTATCTGGACACCCATCTTCTGGAGAACCTCTATAGGAAGATTACAGTTGAGTTAATAACTATACATGACCTCTTCTTACTAGGAGGCAAACCCACATACTGTCAGGACACTACTTACTGTGAAGGGTGGGTCAGACAGGAACGTAGATAGCCTAGGCCAGACAACAGACTGCTGTTTGAGGAGTCAGAAGTAGTTCCTCTGCCCTGAAGCTGAGCTGACCCCTTCTAGCCCAGGCTAACATATCAGACCTTGGTTCTTGCCAGTAGTCAAGGTGCAGGGGATAGCATGTCTCTATATATGCATGTCGCCAAGAGTACAGTTAACTCTAACTCCTGCTGGCCTCCAAGAGCTGTATATATGTGATCAGAGTGTTCTGGCCAGAAAGGCTCTCTGGGCAAACACACAGGCATACATCTGCTGTTTCATAGGCAGACCTATAGGTTTTCTCCAAAGAAAGTGCATTCAGATCTAGAAGCATGCCAAGAGATGGTAAAGAAAACGTGGATGATCACGCCTGTGCATCTGCACATCATGCCCTTCATGGACTGCCCTGCTGGGTAGATTCTCCCCGATAGGAGAATCCCCAGTCTGCTTAAGGAGAGTTGAAGAAGGTGCCAAGGCAAAGTGACTGAAGCCAAAGGAATTGCTGATACAAGTGACAGCATCCAGGAATATGCAGGGACAGTCAGTTGGTCAAAGAATCCAAATTTTCATCAAGCATAGAGGTAACTGCAGCTTCAGACTATTGTCCACAATGGGAGGTACAGATGAAGAGGACCTGAAGGGAAGGATGGGAGATAAAACCAGTGAGAGGGGCAGGCAAAGGCAGAAGGAAAGCATCCAATGGTAATGTCATCTAAGGGTGGGGCATGGCTAATTTTCAAGTGACAGTATTCACTCTCTGCCAGACTTTGAATGACAATCTTGCTTTAGAGACAGGGTGTCCTCCTATCACAGACCAGGGACAAAATGGCATTTCTATCGCACCTTAAGGATCCAAATCTGATTTGAACAGCCTGGACCAGTCCAGTGGGGGTGTTGTCATGCCACATTAGATGGAATGCCAGAAGATGCCCTTTTCTATAGATCTGTATCAAAGAAAGTGGTAGTTTTCAGAAAATCTGTGGCAGATATAGTTTCTGTGCAGCAAAATGTCAGCAGGGAAAAGCTTGCAGAACTGACATTGCCAAGGACAATTAATTTGGAATGCATATGTGAAGTAGAAATGAAGAGCATCAGTCAAGGTTGGGGGCAGCTCTTGAGAGTGACCCAGAGAGGAGTGTAGATGTAGCTCCTGATAACAGCAGGATCTCTTCCAGAATATTCAGTGGGGTCTTTTTAAAAATTACTGCAGCTTTCCACAACTCTATTAGATTGCTGCCTGACAGATGGGTTTATAAATCAGTTTTCCTCAGCTGCTGAATAATACACTTAGTGGTGATTACTCCTGGCTTCATGGAGTAGTTCATGCTATTATTAAGTAACACTGGACAGATTAATTGTTATTATTTACTTCCTTCTTTGATGAACTTGAGTCCTGTGCTGGCTGATGAGTGATGAAGGGGATTGTTACAAATGCAACATAAAATGAAAAACGATATAGTCACAATTTCTAATTCTACAAAGAAAAGACACTGATTGGTATTTAATAACAAGAGGAACACTGGAAGATTCCTATCCACTCCCTGCCTCCCAAAAAAGTGACAGTTTTCCTAAAGTGAGGTCCCAAACTTGCCTCCAGTCTTTGCTCCAGTGAAGCAAGGCATTGTGCTGCCAGTAGTTTGTAACTGTCAGTGGAAGAAGGGGCCAAACTTAGCCCTTTGCATTTAATAATGAATAAATGAATTCTTATCCCAGTTTGCATTGTGAAGAAGACTTTGTGCTAGTGTGAGTGTGTCGATACATCCACATGTGTTAGATGATGTGGGAATACTAGTTAGGCTGTGAAGGTCATGTAACTCTGGTATTGACAAGCTTTTGTACAAATGTAATGAAAATTACTTTTTATTTCATGAAACTATAGGAGTTAATTAGGGGATTTGAAGGCATTGTTTTCTTTACCCTCTGCACAGAATTTGAAGTCTCTTGAAGTCTCTTTTGCTTTTTTTTTTTTCCCCCCTTGGAATGGCTTGTTTAAAGAGTATGAAAGCTCTGGGTTTTGGTTTTTTTTTTTGCCAGTGGGGGAAAAAAACACCATTTGTCCTTTCATTGACTTCCTTGATCTTGGATAAACCTCACAATTCTATCTGAGAAGCATTTAGTATTTTTCATAAATTACAGGCAGCACAATGAAATGTGACTATTCCCTAAAGCTGTAATTTGAATTGTTATTTAAATTAAAAGCATGAAAAAAATGTGAGGTTTTTTGACACCTTTTTATCCCTTCTGTCATTACCACCTACACACAGAACTCTGCTGGTTCCATTTCCAGTGCTCTCTCATGCAGGCAGCAGACTGAAAGAGAATGAATATATCATCCACTGTTATACATTCTTTGTCATGCCATTTCAAGCAGTCTGTTTGACAAAGCAATTCGTTTAGATTTTGGAGGGATAAATGTTTATCTTATAAGGCCTCAATCATAAAACCTAGACAACCCAAAATGCCTATTTGACTTGGAATTGTGCACACAGTCATGGAGAGTCTGTTCTTGAGGTAATGGGAAATTGTCATTGATGAGAAAGAGAAAATTACAATTTCAGAATGTTAAGTGAAGTTTTCACTAGAACACTGACTAATGAAGATTTTTTGAATGACTGAGACTTTGGTAAACCATGTATCTTGGTATGAGGACTGGCTACATTTCAGGAAATAAATACATCAGCTAGAATAAGAACTTTTTTTTTTTTTTTTTTTTTTTTTGGCAAAGCTCTCCTTTCTATACTGCATTTTGTGAGTTTTAAATAGATAAGAAAGAAACTCATGTTCTATGACATTCCCCATATGTGTGAATACAATTGTGATGTGTGGAAAAAGCTGTTAATGAGTCTAACTCTTACATAATGCTTTTCAAAATGTTCTACAAGCGAAGGCAGTATTATTCTCTTTGTACATACTAAAGGAAATTGAAGCAAAAGTCTGAGGTTTTACTTGGGATTATCCAATAAACCATTATACAAACCAAGACTGGAAATAGGTCTTCCTTGAGTTCAAGAAAAACTGAAGTCAATTTAAATGTTAATCAAATTTATTACAGTGGGGAATTTTAAAGAAATGCTCAGACATATCTTTGCGGATGCTATACATAGCACAGCCTTCAGTGAAGAATATATATAATTCATTATAAGTGAAAACATACACAATATGTTATATTAGTATATTTCAATGTATTTTACTTGGATTAAACTGTTGTTCACGTGGTACAGAATTTATGTGTAGGCACTTCAAAGGAAAGATTTGACACTACCCAGTTTATATCTTAATGAACCAGATAATTACCTAGTATAAATAAACATAAATCTACTGAAATAAAAACCCAGCCCCCTTCTCAGGCATAAAGCTCAAAAATGGCTGAACTCACATTAATTTGTCTTTCTCCAACATAGCTTTTTCCTACTGTCTTCTTAGACAGTGTGGAAATCACCAACCTGCCTGTCACCTGGACTCATAGCCGAGTCACTGTCATAGAGTGACTTATCTTCAGATCTTCTGTGTTCATGCCCAGTTACCTCCTGAAGTTTTTTTTCTGGATAAAATCTCATCTTCACAGCTAAAATTCATCTAGAATAACATGATTTTATGACTCAGTTACTGTAACATCCTTTTCTTTTGCCCTGAATAAATGAAGTTCGTCCTCCAGCTATCCACGCAGAATGCTGTTGCAACAATAGCGTGATGCTTGTCTATATAGCTCTTACAATGGCTTACAACTGCTGTATTAAGTACAGGTAACTAATCCTCACATTCAGTCTTTCATGCGCCATCTTTTCCCGAATCCTACAGGTGCTAGGAGGACAAATTCTCATTGTTGGTCAGTTTAAACTACCAGCCTCCCTTATCTACTGGTTATGGTTCCAAACAAACTTATATATCTTTTCCTCCATTTTGCCTTTCATGCTTTTAAGCACCTCCCTTTAAAAAAAAAAGCTCTTTCATTACATTTGTTCCACTCCCTCTTCCAAACCCTGTAGAGATGCTTACAAAAACCACATCTTTGACTTTGACTAGATTTCAACCGTGTCATGACTAGTCCCCACCATCCACACCAACACTGTCCCACTGTTATTCTGTACTCCCTTTTTCCTTTGTGCCTCCCTGTTGTCTTCTGTCCAAATGTGTAAACACTTGCAAGCACAGTCCTCTTCCTTTAGTTTTGCACTGCACTGAAATCTTGGTTTATAAGCACAGCTGAGGCACTGCACGGTTGTTGTGACACTGTCAGTTCTAAGAAGGAAGCAGGATGGAAGCATAGGTGGTACATCTAGCTGCCATGCTACCCTGCCCACCATCAAAACAATTAATGGAGGAAAAAAACCTTTGGTGCGCAAGGTTTAGTCTCACCAGGGCAATCTGCTCTATAGGAATGATGTTAAGGACTCATCTATGTTTGAGTTACTTGCAGATGCTGAAGCAATGCCAAGAGAATGTGAACTGTGCAGAACTTTAGTGGATGTTTAGTGAGGTGAGGAATGCAAGGCCAGACCTTTTCCAAAATCAGGATAGTATGTCCAGTGCTAGAAAGAGCAATTTAGAGATTGGGCCATGAGTAATTATTATAATTAAGTTTGCTTCCCAGAAATATATTGAGTTTATTTTTCTAACTAAATTCTATACCTAATTCTTGCGGTATTATTAGCACCACAACTATGTCTCCAGAATAAGAGATTCCTAAAAGAGGCTTACCTTGGTCTATACATTTTGCTAGCATCCTCCAGGAGATGTGACTTCTGTTATCTCCTTTAGGCTATTGTACATATTTTCCAAACATGCACAAGTATATGACTCTTATTATTTTATAGATAACTGTCAGGGCTGGGAACTTTTCCAACAGACCATATTATAGATGCATTTTATCAGTAGAGTTTAAATTAAAACAGCTGTAAAAGCACAAGGATTATTCTCTCTCTTTCTCTCATGAAGATACAAGCATGTTCTGAACCATGATCAATGAAGACCTTGACTCAGAGGATGTGTTCAGATTTACATTAATGTATATTATGGCAAAATGATAGTCCTGATTCTACCTGGTTTTTGATAGCTAAGAATTAGTACTGTACTTCCTTTTGAGGATGAAAAATGCTTCAAAAATGCAACATTTGTTTGACAGTTCACCGTACTCTTTTGCAGCGCTTTTTCATCAGATTAAATTGCAAGAGTTGGTAACTGAGTATTGTGAAGTCTGTTGAACTAGTCTAGGTTCTTGTGCCTGCAATGAAACTTCAACAGCTAAAAAGAAAATGTATTGTCATGTAAAATCTCTCTCATAACAATATAATCCAAAAGGTCATTGGAATCAGGAATGTCAGTGCTTCACTTCAAAGCAGAAAAAAAAAACCAACCCACAACAAAAACCTCAAAAGGGAAGGGACAAAGGGATTTCTGTAAAATGTTTCTTGAGCAAAAATTGTGAATTCTATCCTCTTGCCAGCAAATAAAGATTAAAAGCTTCTGGAAGCTTCCTAAGCTCTCAATCAAGTTCATGATAATATTTTGTGCCCTGAAGAAAATTGTAGCCATTTGTTTAAGCAATGAAGTTTCCATCTGTTCTATCTTGATTTAAAGAAGCGGTATATTTTCAAAAACCTCAAGGCAATGTTTACTGAAAGTATAAAATGTCCCTGAAGTGACATCACAGAAGCAAAATAGAGACAGCAGCTCACAATCACAGGAAAATGCAGTTAGTTTCATCCACACACATATGCATAATTATATCTGTGTATAAGACTAGAGAATAAACAGGGACAGAAGTAGCACTGGATTTACTTTAAAATAAATGATCAATTTCAGCTGACTTACCTGTTTAGAAGAGAATCTGTCTGAATAAAATAAATGCAGTTTTTCTTCATATGACAAGCAGAAATGAAATTAAACATGGACTTACATGTCCCTTATGAAATATTCAAACTATGTATTGCATTACATATTTACTTAGCATATATGCAATGTGTATTCAGGCACTTTTGGAACACTTCAAAAAGTCTCAAGAAAAATTCCAAAGCAGGTTAATTGAGACTAATTTTATTTATACTGTATGCCACCTACTGAAATGTTAGTAAAAAGAAATTAAGTGCAGCCTATCAGTGCAAGGCTCCAGATAGCAGATAACAAAATACGTGGGTAGTGTCCTTAGTTTTCAGAATGATTTGAGTGAAGTCCATCTCTAAAACTAGCTCTGCTTCCATTATACTAAGAATTATATAAATTCTAATACCCTGTGTGAAGAGAAATATAAAAACATCCAGTATCTTCCAAAGTCCCAGGCATTTTTGGGTCCATTAGGAGCTGTAGTTGGGGTATGCATTTGGGCTGCATATCACGCTGCCTCATTTACCAGTAGAAAACAATGTCCCTCTGTATTCTGAATGTGAAGACAGGCTTTCTACTTGTTGACAGACATGTAATTTCACTAACTCAGGACGTAATTCAACCTGTCATATTATTATTGGGATATCTGAAGAGTAAGCCCCTGGCTCCTTTCTTACTTAATATACTGAGGACTACCAGTATTTAACCATGACTATGACAACTGAGTCATAAATAATAGTCCTGATGTAAAATATAACTTCAATAAAAATCACTAAGAAATTCAGGTTAAGTGGAACATTGCGCAGGAGGCAGAGGATAAACTGAAGAGACTGAATATGAAACTTGAACTTGCACAGCTTTTGAAGAAGAAGGTGTTCAGATACCTTGATAACAATCACAGGGCAGAGATCTATTTCCCACAGCTCCTAATGGGAGTACCTATTTACTGCTCTTAGAATAAAACTGGGGAGGGAGGGAGGGAGGATAGGGAAGTTGGGTGTATGCTTAAAGTAGCTGAAGATCCATCACCATCACCACATTTACTTATCAGCACACAATGGCATCTTTCACCATGCCTCAACTCCTCCCCTTCCATCAGTCCTTCAGCGTCAGCGTCAGCATCAGTTGTGTTCCAGGCTGCTCCTCCTGCTCCCTGCTCTGAGGGGTCTCCATCCCTCTTTGCTGGGTGTCACTACAAAGGAGTTAAGCTGTTTCCTCCCCATTCTCATTTCTTTCTTGAAACAGCCCTCCTGGCTCTTTTGCTCTTGGGCTGTCAGCAGTGGGGCAGCCAACCAGGCAGATGGAAATTGTCCAGAGGGGGAACTGGAAATATGCACTTGCTCTTTCCAAGCTTTGTTGCCCAGTTCTCTGATCTGCCACAATCTAGACCATTTTAAACACTACTAAGTACAGTTAGCATATACTGTGCATACATTAGAGGGTATATCCAGCACAGTTATAAAGCTGGCATGCAGCTTTAAGCTCAAGCACTATGCCAGCAAGACTAAAAATTGTTTGTTCCCTAAACTTGACATCTGTTTATTGCTGATTTCATGCATCCTATTGATCTGTGCATTCAGATATAAGCCTAAATCCCCAGGCTTACATATATATATGCTTTGTGAATGTGCCATGCAGTACCATTACCTGATTTCTCAATAATTTTCATTAGATTTGTGCTGTACAGTGAAAGCAGTAGATAAAGGCTAAAGAAACAGTAATTGATTCTTTTTTTTGTTTGTTTGTTTGGGTTTTTTTACAATTTACTTTTTAAATCAAGACATTGCAGTTTCAGATCTTTGAGTTCAAATAACATTGAAAGAGTTTGTACAAAAATGGTAACAATGGAATTATATTCACATTTAAACTTACCAGCAACTGTTCTGTTACTGCAGTTCCTTTATATTACATATTTTCTGACATAAAAGGTATATGTTGGCCTATTTAGGGCTTTTTCATGTGTGTGAGGCCTGGGTGTGGTTTGCTAAGTGGCAGTAATGTTATGAAGGGTTTGAAATATTTCCCATGCAGTGCTTATCAACACTTTTCCAGATGAACCATTTGATTTTACTAGTGCAGAGGTCGTAGCTTGTAATGTTGTGTTACAGCATCATAAATGAAAGGCTTCAGTGGAGTTGCATTAGATTTAACCCATAGTAACAAAGAATGACTTTACATCTAGTTGTGTCTGCTCAGACAACTAAAAATACTTCAGATTATTTAGGAGTGGAGAAAGTTTGGCATCATTTGCAAACTATCCACTGTAATAAGTCACTGCATTTTGTAAGGCCTTTCTGGTACTAACAGCAGTGAGATATCAAATATGAAGCCATTGCAATTTGAGATAACCCATCAATCACATACAAAGAATTAGTGATAAGATATTGGAGATTTTTCTGAAATGGGACAAATGAGGTTAAGAGTAGGCACCTATAGTACTATTACTGTAACGTTCCCAAAGAAATGAAGAAAACTTGAGCTGAGAGTCTTAAGTCATGAAGCTAGGAAATACTCCTCCGAGGATGGAGACTCCACCACTTCACTGGGAAACCATTTCTACTGTCTGACCACTCTCACAAGAATATTTTTTTTCTTATGTTTAAATGGGATGTGCTGTGTTTCTGGTTGTGTCTATTTCCTTTGTCCTGTCCCTGGGCATCACTGAGAAGATTCCAGCTCCATCTTCTTTACTCACACTATCAGGTCTTTATAAACATCAGTAAGATACCCCTGAGCTTTCTCTTCTCTGGGATGAACAGACCTAAATCTCCAAGCCTTTCCGTGTATGACAGATACTCCAAGCCCTTAATCATCTGAATGGACTTTTGCTAGACTCAATCCAGTATGTCCGTGTTTTTCTTGTATGGGGAGCCCAGCACTGGACACAGTACTTCAGGTGTGTCTCAACAGTTCTGAGCAAAGGGGAAGAATCATCTCTTTGACCTGACAATGTTTTGCCTGATACAGCCTGGGAAGCTGTTAGTCTTTTTTGCTGTGAGGGTGCATTATTGGCTCACAGAAAACTTGGTATCCACCAGGATGCCCTGGTCCTTTCCTACAGAGGTGATTACCAGCCAGTTGCCCCCAGCCTGTTCTCATGTCTGGCACTTGGTATTTCTGTTTGTTGAATTTTATGAGGCCCCTGTCGGCCCATTTCTTCATCCTCTTGATATCTCTTTCATTATCATTATGCCTGTCCATTGTATTAATCACTCCTCCCGGTTTTGTGTTATCTTGCAGACTGTCCCAACTTCCAGGTCATTGACAAAGATGTTAAACCATACTGTACCAGTATTGACCTCTGGGACACACCACTAGTGTATCATGACTGGACTTTGTGCTGCTGATCACAACCACTGAAGCTCAGGAGTTACTCCAATTTTCAGACCATCTCAGTGTCCATTTGTCTGGTCCACAGTTCTTTAGTTTGTCAATGAACATGTGATGGGAGACAGTGTTGAAAACCTTGTTAAAGTCAAGATAAAAAGTATCTACATCTCTCTTTCACAAAGCCAGTCATCTTTGTTGAGACGGCTACGAGGATGGTCAGGCATGAAAAACACATTGACCATCTGCAATCACCTTCTTGTCCTTTGAACACACAGAACTGGCTTTGAGGATTATTCACTCCATTACCTTCTCAGGAACTGAAGTGAGGCTAATGGACCTGTGATTCCCCAGATCCTCCTTCTTGACCTTCTTGAAGATAGGAGTGACATTTGCTTTATTCCATTTCTTGAGAACCTCCCCTGATCACCACGGCCTTTCAAAAGTAATCCTGAGATGCAGAGTGGCCTCACGATGACATAGATTAACAGCATCAGCACCCCTGTATTTCCAGTTTGTTTAAGAGTTCCCTAACCTGGTTGTCTTTCACTAAGTATTCTTTGCTCTAGACTTCCCCTCTGACCTCATAGGCCCATAATTTTTCATGGCCAGTGTTACCAGTACATACAGGGGTGAAGTAAGCATTGAGTATCTTGGCCTTTTCTGGGCCCTTTGCCACGAGGACCACATTCCCATTCAGCAAGAGACCCACATTCTCTCTGTCTTCCTTGCTGCTGATGTATCTAGAAAACTTTCTTATTGCCCTTCATTTCCTCTACAGATTAAGCTGGCAGATATGCTTTGGATTTCCAGCCTTGCCAAGCCTTTTTATAAAGTTTAACTATTAAAGAAGCATTTATATTCCTCCTTCTGACAGAGGCCAGGGGTTAGAAGTGATTCTGCTAGAAGTGGACAGGGAAAGTAGCCGTGTCTTGACTCTCTGGGGTACAATCTAGGTAAATATCACTGCAAAATTCTAGCTGTGTGAGAGATGTTTTTAGTGTTAGTAAACATATTAAGAGAATGGAGTCACTGATGACATTTCTTCTAAGGTGAAACTGAAATATTAAGCTTTTTTTTTGTTGCCCTTTTTACTTCAGTGACTTGAGCAGGACTTATGAATGTTTGAAACTAATTGCATTTGTCTGCATTTCGAAGCAAGTAATACATAGGCAAATGCTGGGTTGTTCAGTGCAAGTCTCTCCTGCATGATAAAAATGGTGCAGAGGTAACTCACTTAGGTAGCTAAATATGTTCAGGTAGCTGAACAACTCTCCAAATGGGTGAGAAAAATATCTACAGCTAAATGATGAGCCATGCAATCTGTTATCATTGAATGATACTGTGATGACTAAACACTCCTCTGGAATTAGGTTGGGTATCTTTAATGAAGACTTTACAGCAAAGTACATGGCTGCTTAATCCAAGATATTAGTTCACATGTAAGCAGTGAGTAAATGTGGTGGAGTCACCGTCCCTTGAGGTATTTAAGGAAAGACTGGATGTGCACTTAGTGCCATGGTCTAGCCAATGTGGTGGTGATAGGTCATAGGCTGGACTTGATCTCAGAGGTCATTTCCAGCCTCAGTAATTCTGTGATTCTGTAAATCTTACAGTTTTTCTTTGTCTAGTATCTCAATTATATAGACTTTTTCTTTCTAAACACTTCAACATCTCATACAACTAATTTGCCCTCTTGATTATTGTACTTTCTCGTTCTGAACTTGTTTCATTTTGTTGCTGAAAATGCAGTTTTTCACCAAATAATATGCCACCAAAAAAACCAAAAAAAACCCCAAAAAACAAAAAATCCAGACCCCCAAGTGATGAGTCCCTCTTCAGATTTGCTTGCCACTGTTAAATAAAGGCTATTTACCATTAAAGCTTTCTGTAGCCTGTTGCTGCTCCAGCTATCATCTTTTGTAGCTGCTGTTGAATCACTGTTCTCATCCTTCCTGCATTTGTGATGGTAAATCTCATTAATCTGTAATTCACTTAACAGTTCTAAATGGCTTATTTTCCTGGGAAGTCCTGGGGTCTCCAGGAAGAGCATGTCCTAGGACCGCTTCCATGTACTGCTTCAAGAAATTACTTATTCAGCGGTTTGTACAATGTTTGTATGATACCAACCTAAAAGGATTGTAAACTTTTGAAGGTCAGTCAGAACCCAAATAATTTAAACTAGAGAATGTATAAAAATCAACAAAATTACATTTGCTGAAGGCAAATAGAAAGCACTGGCCTTAACACAGAGGAAAATCAAATATGTCAGCCTAATGTAGGGAATAACTGCTTCTGTAAGAGTTCAAGGAGTGTAGGAATATGAGTCATCAGCATCGTGTGTCACTGTGTGTGTTGTGCAAATGTCACCAGGGCTGTATTAACAGAACTGTTTTATTTAACATGCCAGTTTGTTTCTCTCTTCAGTATGTATTCACTTGTTCACTCAGCTGGTGTTCTTGTCTCTTATAGTTCTTAAATGGCCCAGAATACATCTCTTAACTGAGTACTGAATCTTTTAGCCATTGCAACAGCAAACATAATGGCAAAGATAGGTGCAGAGTGTGTAGCTCACCGTCTTTTTGTCCCAGAGTTCCATACAAAACACATTCTGACACCTCACTCCTAGAAGGCCTCTCATTTCAGGACTAATCTTTTTAAGGAGTTTTTACAACAATCTGCTGTTTAAATTCACTGACAGTGATATTAAGAAACATTCACCCTGTGAAATCCAGGAGTGATTCTTAGCTCCCAGGTGTGGCTCAAGAGCAGACCAGGACAGGACTGGCTATTCATGATGTCTTCCCCAGCATCTTGGCTTCCTTTCAAAGGCCCTGTAGGGTATGCAGGGGGAAGGAGCCATGGCACACCCTAAAGCGTGACTGGGGCTGCAATGCACACTGAACAAGATACCAAATTCAGTCTGATTCTCTTTCCTCAAGATGTCTCCTGGATGGGGCCTCAATAAAATGCAGTGCCGGGATGAAATAAAGTATGCAGGAACAGCTGTAAAATGTCAGACTTGAGGTCTAGTCTGATATCCTGTCTCTGAGAGCAGCCAATACTGAATGCCTAGGGAAGAGCATAAGAAAAAGGCTTGGAGAACAGTTACAACCCAGGAACAAATTTAAAGCCTACCACCCAGAAGGAGGAAACCCAGAAAAATTATGATTTTGCATTAATAAGAAGATTTTCAGCAAACACAAACAAAGAAAAAAAAGGAATGATCCTTTAAATATAGATTATTGTTAGATTGTATGGTACCTGTTTCAGTCTGTACTTAAAATGAGTTCTGCAGCAGTTCCACAGGCTTATCCTCCATTGGCTTTAGTAAATCTATTCATGTTACTGAAAAGTGTATCCTCTAGTTGACAACTGGCTTTTTTCCCTGTCAGCCTTTTGCTGTATTCTTCAGTTCAGAACTCACAAAGGGGCTGAGTCAACATTTTAATCCTTAAGTGGGTTCCTCATGTGAATCTATGCATTTCTTTGCAAAGTTTTTCCAGAGTCTAGAATAGACACCTTCCATAAAGTTCTTAAAATGGCTTAATATATAGAATATAATCTTATTTTTCAATCTTCCTGATTTTTAATATATTTATTTTTACTGAGGTGCAAAAATGGAATATACTGAATTTAAAGCCTCACTGATAGAGCTGGAAACTTATGCAAACTTAAAGAGTAAATTCAGCAGACATTAGCAAAGAAGCACTACATTTAACTTCATGAAGTTATTGCTTAAAATATTTGAAATACATGAATAAGAAGGTAAATAAAACAGAAAGCACATTTTTTTTCCCCTCACCATCTCAGTATCTGAAACTCTGTGGAAAACTCAATTCAATTCTCTAGATGAAACCCTAGAAAGGGTTCAAATGCAACTCTATATCATTAAATATACACTCTAATCCTAAACCTTAACTTCATTTGCTTTTGTAGTGATTATATTAGCAGCCAACCAACCAGCCGGTTTATTACACAGTCTGTGCATGTAGAAGACATTCTAACCCAAAGAGCCAAAGAGAATTTTACAGCATGAATTTTTAATGTGCCTGGCAAAACTGAACTCTGGTGCCTTTACTGCAATGTTGTGTTTTCCCTCCACTTTTTGTTGATCTTTAGGTATTCTTTCAGGATTTTTAGCTTTAGAGATTTTGAAGTTCTAGGATTTTAGCTGTTGGCCATTCTGTCACTGGCCAGGCCATCACAAATACCGAAATATTCTTAGAAATTAATCTGTTTCATTTATCATCACCTAAAAGGTAAGAGTTTAAGTCCATTGCTGGTGTAATGGTGAAAGATGCACTAGTCCTGTAGTGGAACAGCAGATATACTTAGTGCTTTCCTGTAATGCAGAGAAGTCAACAAAGCCAGCAGAAATATGCCAAAACTCCTGGACAGCATTTGTTTGAACTCGACCAAAGAAGTACTTGGTATCTTATTAACATGTCGCTCATGGCTACCTCTCCAAGCACGATGAATCTTGTTTTAACACATTAAGATACTACTGTAGAGGCAGGAGGGGGGTGCCCAGTTTTCAGCACATTGATAAGAGGGAATCAGAGACTTTGCATACAGTGACAGCCTGCCTGCCCATTTTAGCTGTCCCACCCACACTGACCAAAGAAAGAAGCCTTTTTGCCCCACTCCTCCTCCTCTCCCTCCCCCCCATTCCTTCATACTCTCTCGAGGGAAGTCATGATGACTGAACCTCTGCCAAGACCATATCTGCTGTTGAAGAGCACAAAGAGGAGGCTTGTTTGGTGTCATGCCAGTTAGAGCAAACATTGCCTCAGCCTTTTTGAAAGACGAAACAGATATTATTAGAGCTTGAACATTAAAATAAATGGTCAATAAAAATTCTTTGGAATATTACTTTTATTAACTATCTGCAATGTAAAAGGCCTTGTGTTAAATCATACATTAAAATAAAGCTTGCATGGAGTTCTCATTCATTATGGCAAATTTTGTGACAGATGGAGAAATGTTATTTCATCAGAGATTGCGTTAATGCAACATCTATTTTTTCAGTGACACTTTTCTTGTATGCTTATTTGATGGATGAATGACATTCATTTACAGATGATGCATAACTACCCAACTATCTACATTTCTGTCTTTGACATGACAAAATACAGTTGTGCTTTTTCATATATATTTCCACAGTGGTACAAGCAGAACCTTCCACTGACGCAGTAAAAAGCCTATAATAAACACATAGCCCCTCATTTTACTTACAAATGTTAATTATTCCAAACCCTCCGGGACATCTTTCAGTGTCTGAGGCTGGGACTCAGTCTTAATGCTACTGTAAGTGGTCTTGGGTAAGATCTGCTTCCATCCAGATGGAGGGAGATTTCCACTGCCCAGTAAATAACCCACAGGCAGTTCCCAGTCTCTTGAGTCAGATGTCCACCTCAGGCCAAGTCTTTTTGGTGCTGTGGCCGTGCACAAAAAAATTAAAATAGTTGTATTAAGAGCAAGGAAATTACACTTTCAATGCCTTCACTGATAACCTGGTTTGGTTTTTGGTTGGTTTTGTTTTAGGTGGGTTTTTTTGTTATGGGTATGGTTTGACTCGATGATCTGGGAGGTCCTTTCCAACCATGGATATTCTGTGATTCTGTGAACCTTTCATAGCTGCTATCCAGAGGGAGGTAATCACTTTAAAAAATGATCCTTAGGTCATTCCAGAGCTCAAAGGTCATTATCAGCCATGAAAGCTGCACCTAGAAAAACAAAGGGGCTTTGTCCACCGAGCACACAGTACCTGTGCCCAGAGTAATGGTGAGGAACACCACAAAATTGCTACATCGTTCCCACCCAGCCAGTGCATGCTTCTAAGCAGCTTTGAGGGCTGTTGTAGATAAAAATTACTGTACTCACTGAATGTAATATAGATTCATGGATTCAGTCAATTAAATTTTTGCCTTGACCTGGTAATTGGTGCACTGCATTTAAGGAAAAAAATGTTCTTGGCAGGAAACAGAAAAACATTCTCCTAACCAATTACACTGTGTGTTCATCAAAAACAGTGGGGGACTCAGCCATATACTTGGGGAGGGAATTCAAGTACCAAATTTTAGGTGACATTTTAAAATGGCAGGTACAACAACTCACAAATCCTGTACTCTCTTATTTGCATAAATAATTGGCTTTTAATTAATAACTTGCTGAGAACACTGATCGTGCCAGCATACAGTCATATGTATGCAACCAATATTTTTAAACTGTTGGAAAAACAAACAGAAGCACTGCTCCTGGATGAAAGATTTGATCTATTTCTGTCTGAGGTCTGAGTTATCACAGGTGACAGCATGAACTGTGATGAACCTGTCGACAGTGTAGCCTCTTCCATCCCCCTTTCCTGGATCTCTGTTGTCTGGCAGGGGACATGAAAGGAAAACTGATGAGACAAGGCAGCATCTGACTGTGCAGAGAGGGTGGCACAGGGCAGCTCTGAAGCAAGATCAAGTTTGGGTACATGTCTGTGAAACAGGCTTGATTTACATTTAAAGGTAGCACATCTGTCCGTGTGCATCAGCTACTGTGTCCACCTTCATCAGCTGTCATGGCAGATGACATGGGTCACTTCAGCTGATGACTCCAATTTTTGCAATTCAGATCATGATTCCCTCTTCCTGTTGACCAAGAGAAAGATGATTTAACTCAAAAGTGGATGTCCTTACAAAACTTAAATTATGTCTTCCCTCTTATTGTGCGAGTACAAGATTTTTCTAAGCTCTTTAAAAAAAAAGAAAAAAGCACTACATACAGAAAAGAAAGACAGAAAATCAGTGATGAGGGAAGCTGAAACACGTACACCCACAGGATCTCCTCAGCTTTATGGGAGTCTTCTTTGATGTTCGGATTTCTATGCTTTCTGTCATTTCACTTGCAAGTCTGCAGCCTCAAGGTTTCTTCTTCTCCACAAAGAAACACGTTATAACTTCCAAAAGAAGCTTCTACCAACATAATTCCTCTTCCTCAGATTTCTACCTTCCTTCTTCACATCAAGCATTTCCTCCATTGTCCAAGTTTTAAGACTCTTCTCATCTACATTATCCCTTGAGTCATATTCCCTTGAGTCAACTCACAGCTAAGTTATACATACTCGCTGCTTTTAGTCTTTGCTTGGTTTTATTTTCTTGGCATTTGGTGAAAGTAAGTGTTCAGACAAATAGGTGAGAATACACTTTTCAAAAGATATGTTGCATTGTTCTCTGGCTTTGTTGTCTTTTGTTTTTAATGATGAGTGCAGGGGTTTAATTACTGAAAACTAGCTTGGCTTCTGAAGGATCTACCCTTACCTAGTTAAAAAGGTATTTTTTTACTTATTCTGGATGTTGTGCTCAGATCTGTTAGAAGGTGAAACAAATGAACTAAACCTCTCAGTGATGTTATTATCCTGGAGAAAGTAGACATCTACGAGCAGGCTTGGTTTTGAGCACAAAACAGGGTTTGAAGGAAGCAGGTTTTCACTCATGAGAATTAACAGAAGTAGTTAAGACAGTTAAGCTATTGAATTTGCTCAACAATATGCAAAGTTGTTTAGGAGTTGACCACTATAAGCAAAGGTTGAAACTGCAGGCACATGACATACACAGCTGAAAATTAAAAAAAAAAAAAAAAAAAGAAAAAAAGAAAAAAAAGAAAATGGAGCAATAAGTTGTCATAACAAGAATTGAATAAAGAGAGATCCTTCCTCCTATGTCTGGAAGAAGAGGCTTAGGACTGAGAGAAGGAAGGCTGTTTCCTCATTGTGTCCAGAGAAACAGACAGCTTGTGGAGAGAAACAAACAAAGCTTCATCAAAATATTTCTGAGTTTTATCTTGTTTCTTTTAATGTAGGAAAAAATACCGTCAATTGAATATTAGCCAAATAGAAGACACAACATAGGTTTTAGAAGAGTAACATAGGAAGTAAAAACAAACAAACATGGCAAGTTACCCCAAGGTGGTAGATCTTTCCTGTGGCTTTTGTCAATCAACAGTCATTACTTCAGCTGCCCTTCACTGCTCTGCCAGCTTAACAGAGATTACAACACACACACACACACGTTGGCTACAAGTACACATATATTGATTAACTGACTGCTAGAGGGGGCACTAACTTGAGTATCTCTCTTCTGCCTTTGTTCTGGTTCTACCAAAATACATAAGAAATTATTATTAACTGCTAAAAGGTACAGGCAGGGATGAGCAATCTAACATTCATGCCGTTGTGGATATTGGGAAAAAGGGTTCATGAGCATTCCCTAAACTGCCTCTCCCACTGCCACTGACCAAGACAGTATCAAGTGGTAGGTGTGCCACTGCTGTGATCTGGGAGGGCATTTCTTATATTCTTGAATATGAGGCATCTATATGTATCAAATGTGGTTGAATTTGTCTGACAGCTTTAGAAGTTATGGGGACCGTGGGAGATTTAACAGGAAGACATACAGTAAAAACTTAATTTCCTTAGAAACCAGGCAAAAATATTCCTATCTATTATCTCTTGCTGAATTATTTCTGTAAAGATTGCTTTTACATGCTTTAAATGTCTAAACTACACTGGTAGAAATCTGTACAGCATAAATGTTTTGAGATTATGTCTTCACTTGCTTGAGAAACACAAGAAAGCAGGAGAGTACAGATAAACATATAAACTTTTTTTTTTACCTAAGTCTAAACAATTCATTTCTCTATTTAGCATGCCATCTTCTGCCATGAAGGTAGAGCAGCATTCACAGCTGCTCTGCTCTCACTCCAGATTGATGTGTCTTCACAATAAGATTGAAAGGGGTCACCTCTGAGACTGCATTCCTCAGTAGACCTTTCATACACACCATCATTTGTGGCTAGAAATTGTTTGAGTCCTTGCAGTGCACCAGTCTGTACTATATACCATGCTTTGCAGCAATTCTAAAACACTTAATTCTGAAAGGAATAGCACTACTGTGCAGAGACCATAGGAATAACTGGCTTTTAAGCAGACAGCATGTGCAGCCCCCTTCTGCAGTTTGTGGGGTCTCTGTGGAGATACACTGTGCTCTTAATTAAACCTCAGGATTTTTGTTTGGGGTTTTTTTTGGTTTATTTTTTTTTCTGCTGTGACTTGAACAAGCTTTGTGGTTTATAGCAGGGACTGGTATTTTCATAACATGTTTTTACAGATACTTGTGAGACTTAGCTGAGGTTGATCAAGGAATCTATCAAATACTTTGAGGTTAACACTGATAAATCCAGACCCTTATTAGTTTTATACAATTAGCTTTAATAGAATTTCTTATTTTTTATTCTTCTTTATTCTTACTATATTAAAAATACTTTAGGACTTCATTTGAAATGCTGTAGTGGAAATATAACTAAACCTGAACCCTCTAATTCTATATTTCTATCCTCTTGCTTCTTTTAAAAATTGCTAAACATATTCAGTATGCTCAGAGCTTAAGTAATTCTGTGTATTAAAAGCTAGTAGGTAGGAAAAATAAATTTTAAAAGTGAAAATAGATGTAACAAAATTCAGTGCTGAAAGAGAGACACTGGGAAAAGCTGGAAAAAGAGCACGTAAAAATGATTAGTTTCTGCTGAAAATTTATAATGATTATCCTTGTATTTTTTCAGTCTAGAATTATCACTGGCCTTAGAAATGTCTCTTTGAGATATGTGTTTCACAAGTATTTAGAGTTGATGTAATATCCAGCCCTCAGAGCAGAGGGAGTATGGCCAGTAGCTCAGCCTAATAATTAATGCTTCTTGTAACCCTTATATGCTGAGCAGCTCAGCTTCTTATGTGCTATCCTATGATTTTTTTGCTACATGCTAATACTACTTTGTTAACAGCAGATATTTATTCTTGCTTATAGGGCCAATGAAGCTTATGTTTTCCTTTTCAGGAATTTTCACATTAACAAAGTCTGAAATATTTTGGTCCAAACCACCACGATGACACTTCAGTGGTGATCATAATCAGGGATGGTCATCTGCCATTCAATGACTATAGATTAAGATTAGATCTCTGGTTTAGAAGCTGTGCTGTCTCTCAAATTTAAATTAAAAGTCTATGGGAAAATATTAGTGGCTGAGGTTCCTTTGCATGAACTTTTTACCTGGTCAGAGTAGTAGTTCCCAATAATCTTTACATTTCTGGACTGATGTAAAGTTCTTTCTGAATTTAAACAAATGACTGCTTGTAAGTGCATATATTGTGGTCCAGCAAGATATAGGTGCACAGTAGCCAGTTTGACTGAGGCACTAGTGTTTCAAGTAACTATCTGGGTTTTTTTTCTTCTTCTTCATCTTTGTGTTTAAATGTTCAGTTTGCCACAGTATAATTAACATGAAACTTCAATATTTTACCTGCAAGTATCCCACACTAATCTGGCTGTTGAATTTGTTTAACAATTACAAAATTAAATTTAGGAATTAGATATTTAACAGATATATTAAACATTTATGATTTCTGTCAAAATTTTAAACTGGTCCTACAGCTAGATGGGTGCTATTTATTTATGTTAAATAGGCTTTTAAAATGGTGTAAGAATCACAGGAGGAACAAAGTATTTAATATTTAAAGAACATTATTAATATTTAAATGCAGAAATATATTTTCTTTTTAAGGCAAAAAATACAGCTGCACTAAAATTACCTAAAATAAAAATAAGTAACATAAGTAAGTCAGTGAATAGCCCCCATTCTAAATAGCCCACCATTGCTAAATATTTGTTTAAAGACTAAAAACATTTTTAAAAAGTTATATAAAGTCACTTGTCCTTAATTATGAAATTCTTATTAATATTTTTGGATTCATTATTTTGTAACTCTCAGGGCATTGTTGCAGCTTATTTTCAGACTGAAAACTTCCAGGAGCATATCACTTGGAAAGCAAATTATTTGACAGCAGTAGTAACACAGAGTAATACTTTTTTAAATTTCTCATTTTATTTGGATTGTTTAAAAAAGTTTTCTTTCTGGCACAAATATTTTTAATTGTTCCCTTCTCCTACGTATGTTTCTGTTTGTAGTTGTTAGGAGAGTCAAAATGTTTTGGATCTGCAGAACTTGAGCTAGAAAATGTAATGACAAGATGATTTGTTATGAGAAAGCCAGCATGCCATTCTTTTTTTCTTTCTCTCATTGGCAGACATTTTCTGAAGACCATCTTTTTCGTGTCTTCTAGCTCTTGAGCAGACCAGCCAAAACACACAGGACTGAAAAATCCAACTAATTTTTTTTTTTTTTAATACGTTTTTATGCATGTGAACAAAGTCATCATATTCTGGAATACTGGTGGGATTTTTTTATTTCAAGTCAATTTGTCAATCCCTGACAGTAACTCTGTATGAATAACCAGAGATTTTTAATGCACCTTTATTACACAGTTTGCCCTTTTATGTTTTCAAATTCCTTGAAATGCTTCAGTGAACTTACAAGTTTCAGTGCACAGCACAATGCATCCAGGTAGGTTAGTCATAAATTCTGCTTTTCTCATCTCCCTCTTACTGTGGCACCAAAGCTTGAAACCATTCCTACTCAAATTAGAGAAAACTCCCCATGGCTGGACACTGCACAGAGAATGTTTTTTGTAAGAGCAAAGCTTAGCTTTTGGCATCATGGTGCTGCTCTGCTGGACCCAGCAGGACATCCGGGGCTCTGGCAGGTGCAGGTGTTGGTGGAGGTGGCTGGAGCTGGTTCAGAGATAACTGGCAACAGAGTCCCTCTTTCCTCTAGAGGCACTGATTCTCATGCCAGCACCCAGCCTGATCACCCTGTCAGGAGTACTTGGCTGGAGTAGGAGTGCTTGGTTCACAGCTCTCCTCTGATGGACCAAGAGTGCAAAGCTACAAGAGATGTGTGGGTTGGAGTCTTTCTCACCACCTTGAGGTCAATGGATAAGGATCCCAACAAAGTCAAAATTTCTTGGTTATATGTATCGATTGGTGTTCTCTGGATTATACTGTAAATGCTTCTCATCTCTAATGTGTATCAGGAAATAATTTCTCATCGCTTACCTACCAGTAGAAGACTACTGTATATTTAACTGAGTGATGTGAAATTATATTTTTTCCAAATGATCGCCCAGAAAGGAAAGAAGAAACTTGAAGAAATGTAACATCAGGATAAAAATAAAATAACACCACACACATATATATAAAAGCATAATAAAGTTAACATACAGTGAGAGAAAATAAATGTAATCCTTTGATCTTTTAACAGATGGACTTTTTATTCAGTGAAATTTGAATATATAAAAGATAATCTTTCCTAATTAGCTCTTTCTTTAGCCCTTGGTAAGAATATCTAAGAGTTTCACTCTGAGGAATATAATCCTGTGATATTCATGTGTCTGATAGCCCTTGCGGAGTTACTGAATGCCTTCTCACCAGGACCCACACTACAAAAAGGACACTGAGGTGCTGGAGACTGTCAAAGAAGGGCAATGAGGCTGGTGAAGGGCCTAGACTACAAGTCTTATGAGGAGCAGCTGAGGGAACTGGGGTTGTTTAGCCTGGAGAAATGGAGGCTGAGGGGAGAACTTTTCACTCTCTACAACTACCTGAAAGGAGTTTGTAGCAAGCTGGGGGTTGATCTCTTCTCCTAGGTAACATAGAAACATAGAAATACCTGGATTGGAAGGGACCTCTAGAGGTCATCTAGTCCAACCCCCCTGCGGACATCCTCGACTAGAGCAGGTTGCTCAGAGCTCTGTCAAGCCCCACCTTGAAGGGTGGGGCTCAACCGCCTGCCTGGGCAGCCTGTTCCAGTGCTCCACCACTCTCGTGGTCAAGAACTTCCTCTTTGTTTCTAATCTAAATCCACTCCTTTCTAATTTAAAACCATTACCCCTCGTCCTTTCACTACAGGCCTTTGTAAACAGG
>JAAGNO010003331.1:51570-63111 GCA_033439905.1 Ceryle rudis | reverse complement strand
TTTTCTTTCCTTTTCTTCCCTTTTCTTTTCTTTTCTTTTCTTTTCTTTTCTTTTCTTTTCTTTTCTTTTCTTTTCTTTTCTTTTCTTCTAAGGAGCAAGAGGCCAATTGTCCACTTGTTACTTGCCTCATCTGTATTATTTGATTTTGTTCCTGAACGTGTTTCTCTTTTCTTTCTTCATCCTTGATGAAACCTTTAAAAAAAAAAAAAAGAGAGAGAGAGAGAGAAAGAACACAGCATTAAGATCTAAGTGTTGCCCATTCTCCCAAACTGTATCTAAAATCTCTTTCTGTTAGATCTCTACTCTTTTGAGCTCTCATATCTAATTTGCCCTCCAATTCCAGCAGTTCAAAAATACTTTTGAGTCCCACAGAAATACTCAATTTTTAAAGTTTCTCCCTTATATAAGTATTTGTTAGCTGTCTTGCCTTAGTCTCCAATGTCCATCATTAGAGAAGCAGGTAGAAGACAATGCAATAGTATTAGTATTGAAGGTGATTTTGACAGAAAGCCCATGAAAGCTTAGGCAGCTGAGTGAAAATTTGTAAAAATCCAAAAAGTGGGACTTACCACACAAAACTGAACTGGTTCTGGCAATCCTGTTTCTTATGGCTTCTACATTTTTCCTGTGATTTTATATGGATTTATGGTCTTTTTGCTGGGCACTTACAAACACAGTAGAAGAAGGTATCAACTGATGTCTTAGTTCCTTCCAGCACATTTCCTTATCCACAGCTTTGCCATTCTAGAATGTCACTCTTTAGTATGGAAAGAAACAGAATCATAAAGAATAGAAAACACTTACTTTCTTTGTGTATTGTCTCTTTTTATTCTGGATTTTCCTGATCTCTCTTCCACAGTGTTAGAATAGGCAAGAGAAAAAAAAAAAAAAAAAAAATCAAATGTCTTCTGCCACCACTGTTGTGAAAATGCTGTGTACAGGAGACAGGGGAAAAAAGTACTGGCAAGGGAATTTATTGGCAGGGGAATCTTCCTGAACTGAACCAAACCAAACCAAACCATTCTTCTGTTACCCATATAGCTACCAGCTCTCTATCTGAGGTATATGGAGACCCAAATCAAAAGGTTTTAAGGAGAGATAGAGGACATTTTTTTCTTGGAGTTATCCCTCCCTCACTGAAATAGGCTGAATCCTTCCTGGCTGAATAAACCGTGGTACTTGAAGATTTGCAGAACTTCTACTAAAATCACTTTTCCAAGCGTAAGCCAACATCAAGGCATCATGTTTTTGAATTAGTTACAGTATCAAAGAGTTTTTCAACATGAGTCTGCTATGCTGTTTTCCAGATGGGATGGAGTTCTGTGAAATCTCTGTTCTTTTTGTGCTTCTAATCTTGCCTCATGACTCAGAGGCTGAAAGCCCTAAATAACATTGATAATCCTCTGCAGTTTCTTTTCAGTCTTACCAGTGCCTTTCCTCTAATGAAACATGTTACATGCTTTGCTGGAGAGATCCCATGATTATTTTTAATACTAAGCCTTCACTCCATGCTTACTGACACTGCAAGTCTTTCTTCTGATTTGTATCATAGAAAAGGATTTAGACTCCAGACTTTGCATACATAATATGGCCCATATATAATAAAAAGTATAATTTTCAGAATTCACAGAACATTTGCCATGAAAACCTCGCTGGTTTCTCTGATGGACATAAGGAATTCATGACTTGGTCAGAGACACTTCCCTTTAATTGCCTACATGTAAGCTTGCAAATGCCTAAGCTGTCTCCATAGTAAATAAAGATCTTAAACATAGGTGGTTATTTCCATCTGAGAAACAAAAAAATCATCAAGAAATCTGTAGGTACTTGGCAGATGGGGCACATGACCTTAAAGAGACACATAGCCTCAGAGGCAGCAGCTGAAGGCTAGACAAGTTACCTACATTGTATACTGAAGCAATCCCAGTGAGACCACAGACGTGGTATTTAGGCACCTACATGTAAACTCTGAGATAACTTGCTCCCAAACTGATTCCTCTCCTAGTCCACCTTTGTCTCTATTCAATCACTTTAGTGCCATTTCAGAAGGCTGGTGCCTAGCTGACGCTGAAGCAAGGTGCAAATCTTGCTGGTCCTGTGACATATTTTCCATCTCTTTGCAGATGTCTCAGGTACACTAGATGTATTTCAGATACCTATGCATGACAGTTGAGTCAAACCCATCATACGCATGTCTGGAATTGCGTATGTACTGTGTGAGTCCAATGGCATTTCTCTAACATCTGTAGAAGACAAAAAGATGTCTGTTACTCTCTTAAGGCTTATGCACAGAATAAATAATCAAATGCCAAACTTTGTGTGCCTTAGTTAAAAATTAAATTTACTATCATAATGCATATATTATTATATATTATAGTGAAAACCAGCTCTTCCAATTAATATGCTGAAAAAGCAATTATCTGCTGTGCATTTGCTATGTGACTGTGGGCTACAGACCCCAGTGAAGAAGGCAGAATTTTCCTGTGCTCCTACTCAAGTGTGCTGACAGTAGCTATTCTCTACATTTCAATATGAGCCATGAAAATATCCTACTCTGAAGATGCACACACACACACATGTGCATGCATCCACACACGTATGTACCACCCAGATGGAAATGGAAATGGATCAGACTTTATTTTACTTCTCTAATTAAATGAACTTTTCATTTGTATCCTCTTTTTTTTTTTTTTTTTTTTTTGGTGACAAATTGTGTAAACTCAATTCTGTTGTTGAATTGGTGTTGCTCAAACTGTGATCATCTGTGTAAACAACAATTAATGACAGAAGTAACTTTCATGACACATGGAATGTGTTAAAGAGTAGCACACATTTTTTAAAAGTATGTGCTAAATCAGGGAATTTGTTTTATCTTGAGTTTCTCCTTAGCAATATTAAGGAAAAAAATCAGTTGTCTTCTAGAAGCCCATTGAACTAATAATTTTACTTTTTCTTTTCTTTTTTTTTAGAGGTTAAGGCACCAAAAACATTATCTTTCTGCACTAGCTGGCAAGATCCTCATAAAGAAGTCTAAATATCTATTGACCCTATGGTCTCAAGGCTGCAAATAGTCTGTACACAATAAAATTGCACTATAAAAGCTATTTTTGTTATGAGGAATCTCTTTATATAGGCATAAATTATTTCAATTATTAGCTGCATTTTAGGATAATGAATATTCATATTTTCAGTAATGTTAAAGCTGGAAAGTGTAGAAACACCTATTTGGTTACATAAAATACACGATCATAGGATATCTACTACACTGTCCAAAGGACTTTCTAAGTTCTTTTAGGTCATAGAAGATGTTCAACTCTATAAAGATGTTCAGTCTCATAAGTAGGAAATACATAAAATCTGGAAAGAACCTAAGGAAGAGAAATATCTTTCAAGAAAGATGGCCACCCATCTTAATTAGAGGGACATTCAGTTAAACTAACAGGTTTAGGATTTGGTCCCTATTCTAAGGTAGTTGCCTGGCTTTGCTTTCTCCTCTTGCCAAAGTCAAGTTGCTAAGATGAATGACTGAATTTCTGCCTGGAGAAAAATATAAATAATGACTAGTTTGCCCTTTGAATTACAATTGTATGATTTTGCATAATAACTTGTATAGTATAAAGATTCCTTCCTTTGTGTTTTGCTAGTCAAAAGTCTTTGGTAACATGATAGTTCAGGAAGTTAAAAATATGCCGTGTCTCTACTCAGTGCTCTTTGTATTACACTTTTGCCCTGGAGAAATGTTCTGTTGTGTGCATCCAGACTCTTTGCTCTGTTGCAAACATCGTCATTGAAAGGCTCATTTTAAGAGTGTCAGAGCAACCCAATACTTAAGTAAAATCAATGCACCCAGAAGGGCTGGTTACCAAGTCCATATCTAGACTGAATGGCCCCTGAGTGTGTTTTCTCTTTATTGTCCTCTAGAGATCCTAGCTGATGTGGGCATTAAAAAACATGGATACTTGTTTCCAGCCACCTTCTAGCTGGATGAGGCATGGGACTTAGGCAGGGGGTACTCCTGAGCCTGATCCTCCTGGAGCAGACCATTGACAGCCCAGTTGACTATGGAGGTTTTAGACTCGTATGCATAAACAAGAAACTAAACTTTCCCAAGCTATCACATGGCATCTTTCACAAGCAGGTGGACCTTATTCTGTAAGATACCCCCATGGAAGTGATAAACATGCCTTTGTGAGAAGAAGGATTACTGAAAATGTTGCTTGCTTTCTGGGAAGATTCATATCTTTAGAACTTTATAAGTGCACCCACATTCACCAGGGGATGTTAAAGCTTGCAATTTTGCTTTAGAAGAAAGCAAGCTACTGCTCCTCTGAGTTTCAAAATTGTGGGCAGCTACGCACAGAATACAGCTAATTTGCTATATGAATTACATTGATTCTGCACCCTTAACAGGCCAGCTTAATTTGATGAGGGATAAATAATGTAATTAGTGACTGTTTCTATTAATAAAACTATATGATTTGTTTCAGACCACCAATGACTGCAGTGCTTTTGAAGGACCTATACAGTATTTAAGTACTAATGTGCTGATTAACTCTGTGCAGTTCAGGGCTGTCTGAATCCAAGACTTGAGGTATAGTCATGCCTCTATTTTGTATGAAATGTTTTTCAGGTGCTTAACCTGAGTCTCTCTTGCATGGTAGAAGTGTGAGAAGTGTCTCAGTTCAAACACATCTCACACCTCACCTTTAGAAAAAGCATAATAGTGGCAAAAGGCCCAGAAGCTGAAACTTCTCCTCCTGGTTGGACTGTCCCCATAAGTGGGAGACTACAGGTGAAGATTCCTCCTTTCACATGTTTTCTCTCTAGCCTCACTCATTTATTTCTGCGGGGAAGTCTGGCTTCATCATGAACAAAGAGTAACCCCATGTCCTGTGCTGAGAGTGTGACCATTTCAGATGCTTGCTTACCTTTGATTCTCCCCTAGACACGAGAAACAATTCTTAGCCAATGCTTCATCAGAAATGATCTATTTCTACAGGTAGATTTGGTTTACATGAATCAGCATTTTCCAGAAAAAAAAAAAAAAAGCAAAGAAAAAGAAAAAAAAAAAAAAAAAGCTGTTTTTCTGAAAGATTCTCATCTCTCTCTAACAACAATATTGTATAAATTACAAAGCTACAGGCCAAATGCTTGCCTCAGCAGGATTTATATCTCCTTACCCTCTCTAGCTCTTTGTCCAATATAGTCCTGGACATGAGATTTCCCATAGCTGTGTTTGAGATTACTCCTGCCTTGCAGACCTCACTCATTTTCAGCTCCTCATTCCAAAATTTATCTTTTCTTAATTTCATACCATTACTTAATTTGTAACCATCACATAGGTTTATAGCTAATGGGTAGAATGTCAATGCAATATCACACTGATAAGATTGACAGTATCAGGGCACATTTCTCCTTTCTGAATATCTTCCTTTACCCTTTGTGAAAATTAATTTACATCTGATTGGGGATGTCAGGCTCTGCAGCAACAGCTACATCATGTTCTGACTCCTGTCTGGCTTGGCTTATTAAAGCTTTTTAAACACTTGGCATCAACCTGTACTGGAGCTGTGAATTGCTCTGTTGTAGCAAAACAATCTTTCTGTCAATTCTGTTGATTTTAAAATGAGAATGGTCAGATCAAATTTTTCACATATGGAGGTGCACAGCTGGTTCTGCTACTTTCAGATGCATCCAGAACTATGCCCACTGGGGCTTCATGAGGCTGAAGGGAAAATGTTATCTTACGAAACAATTTTACCTTCTGAGGCAAGATATATCTGCTGGTAGTGACAGCTCTGTAGAAACAACAGAGACAAAACATTCTACAAAGGTTTTCAACATATTCATATTTAATTACAGTAGACCTTAAATACTATGTCCTTTGAAAAACAAACAAAAAACAACAGCAACAACAAAAAAGAATAAAAACTGAGGAAAGAATGAATCCACCTTGCTTGTGAACCTTTAAAGGAAATTGCTGTGGACTGATAAATGAGCACAACTAGTATTTTAGTTACTGCAAATGTTCTTCCACTTTCTACTCTGCACAGATGACAGATGATGCTGGATCTGCTCCCTGCTGCATTAATTGGAGGACTATGATTTAAGCACAGTGGCTTTATTTTCTACTGTTGTGGTCACAGTGTAGGCTGAGGTTATTTTCCAAGAAAGTAGATATATGTATGAGCATATAAAAGTGTACTGGCATGATGTCCATAGTAGGAATGTTAAAGCTGTCTCTTGTATGTCTTAATTTACTAATATCTCATCTTTAGCTAATGTATTCCAAATAGTCAGGATCAGAATCTTTGTTCAGCACTGCGTACCAGGGCCTTAACAGGAAGCTAAATGCAGAATGAATATGAAAAGGGTATTAAAAAAAAACCCCAAACTGAACCGAAATGAAACAAAAGAACCAAACCAAAAATCCCTAAACCTTAACATTTCTTGAGCAGGAGGATCTGCTGCTATTAGTGCTGTGACTGTGTGAAATGCCTACTGGTGGTTCCATGTAAATCAAGAGAGAAGTTTTTTTGACCAAAGGTGGTTCTTGTTTTTAGAGAGAAGCAGGAATTTCTGACCAGACTTCACATGATTCTTGATCTTACACTGAAAGACCTTGAGCTCAAGTCACTGAAAGACACACTCATGTATATACAGCCAAGTACTCTTTGAGGAATGAAAAACTTGCTTTACCTTTGCCTTACCTGTACTTTTTCCACAACTGCTTTGCTGTTTTGATTTGTCAGGGAATAGAACTCCATGTGGGACACACAATGCAGGCACACCATGGAATAATATTTTTTTTGTCTTTTTTATTCCCATAGGTATTTGAGGTTAAAAACAATTTCTGTAAATGAACACAGATTCATAGTCTTTCTGTAGTTCCCTCAAGCAGAGAAGACAAATGAGGAAAGGTTTGCCCCACCATTTAAAATGTTCTGCACATGCCTCTGAGGATTTTTATGTATTATTTTTCTCAAAACCATTGAAAAACAGTTGGTAGACAGATATGACTAATCCCTCTGTGGTCATACCATTGTCCTAATTTAGGTGTAAAATTAAGCTCTTGTTTGTTTAGTGATTCTCTGGAAATCTTTAACTTGAAGAATTGCAAACATAATCCTCAGCTTTGTCACCCTTATCTATAAAGTATGGGCACAGTTTTCAGAGTACACACAGGGCCATGGATATTCTCTAATGTATATATGGGGTTTTTTTTCAGAACACATGAGATATGTATTCCAAAGACAGTGAAGTGGAGAACACTTTTTTACTGTTTGAATTCTTAAAAAGATTATATTAACCTTCTGTATATTGCAGGAATACTGGTAAGCATTATGCTACTGCTCAGGGAATATCCAGGTTACCAAGACAAGCTTGAATTCTGCCTCATGACTAGGGCACACTTGGAGCAATTTCCCCTTAAGGAGGAGATTCTCATTGTCTAACTCCTACAGGATGAATGGCTTATTGTGGTACATTTTGACAGATCCCTCACTCAACCTTTTATCTGTGGCAGTACAAGAAATGTTTTGAAGTCTCATACAGAGGTGTCATGTAGACATTAATGAACTTATATGCCACTCTTTCAGAGGAGCCTGACAGCTTGCAGACTACTTGCTTTCCATGGGAAGGACTTCTTCATAAAGGCAGAACCAGCCTAGCTTGCCTTTCTCTGACACAGGTTTTGCCTTCCTCCTTGACCTCCCAAAGACATTTATCCTGCAAACTGATGTTGCCAGATCTTCTTTTGCTTTGGGAAGCAAAAGAGGGTGTAAGGCTGGGAGAGGAAAAGAGGCTTTGGAAGGGACCTACCAGAAAGAGACTGGAGTGGAGAGCCTGTTTCCAGGAACTCTGGCATTCCAGATTTCACAGAACAGAAAGTTTCTTCTTGTTCTTGGCACTCTCATTTTTTGGTGTTTCAGTGAATATTAAGAGACTGAGGAGTTTCTTTTACATATGGATGACAGATGGGTAGTGGCAAGCAGGTTGTAATGGAAGAAAGACATGACAAATGATGCAGCTAACTTTCTTCTCTACAACTCTTCTTAGCATCTAAAAAGCATAGTAATTCACAGAGCAAATGTAATGGTGTTCCTAGTATATCAGTAGAGAAAGTACATAATAAAGATATGGATCTGACTGGAAATGGGCAATACCGCTTCACAGTAAGTTCTGAGGTTTTGGAATAAAAGAAATAAAGCTTATGAAAGTCAAGTTGTCTTTTCTTTTGTTCAATCTTCATTTGTCTATTTATCTGTTACCTTACTGATATCTTTCGAAGTAATAAGTCAGTTTCAAACAAATTTAACAGAAGATTTAAGGTATCAAAACTGTGACATCAAATTAGGTTGAGATGGACAATAGAAAGAGTACTTAAAGTTAACAGCAGTTAACACATCCCTTTTCATCTGTTTTGAAGGTCCAAAGATTGAATTGCTTTGCACATACTATATGCAGCACTTGTATGCATTTAAACCAGTGAAAACATCCATTGCCTCTTGTTTCATCCCAGAGGTAGGAGGGAAAAAGATCAGGGAACAGGGGATGCAAGTTCATAGCAACCCTGGCTGCATTAATTTGCAGTTCATAGAACAATTAATCTTGTGGCATTAAAATGAAAAATGAAATCTTGAGATTTTGGCATGCACAAACACCTATGTGACACACCTGTATGTTTCAGGAATAAGAACATAAGAAGAGCTCTACTGGATGAGATCAAATGTCCATTTAGGACTGATAAAATTACTACTCTATTTCCAGCAGTGACCAGTGGCAGATGCCTAAGGGAGAATAGAGGAAAGGGGCAGGATATAGTCATATTGATAGTGATATAATGGTAGGTCACCAGCGCTCTCTTCCTTCCTGCAAGGGCTGATGGTTCCCAGGTGACATCAAGGGGATCTCTGCATTTTGCAGCTCTTGATGGAGTCCTCTCTTTGCTTTCTCAGTTTGCTTCTTGGTCTCACACAGAAGTTTGCATCCAGGTCATACAATGAAAAGGTCCACAAGGTAACTGTGCATTGTAGGATAAAGCGTATCTTCTTATTTCTTTTGAATCTGCCACCTTCTGGCTTCAGTTCATGCCTCCTAGTGCATGTACAGGGGGGTAATATAAACAACCATTCCTTACAAGTTTTTCCAGTCTATGCATTATTTTCCAGACCTTTCTGGTATGCTGCTTGAATTTCTCTCTTCCCTGTAGACACTTGGTACTTGAATAGAAGCCATTTCACATCTTTCATCACTCTGTGTGCTTTTGAGTGTTGCTTTACTAGTTTGGGATTGTTTGGGACTAAAATTGCATATTAGATATAAAATAAAGGCATGGTATGGAATAATTAATATTTTTGTATTCTGTGTTCCATTTGTTATTTAGTACTGGGACGATCTGGGATTTAAACTGTTTTCTTCTCTCCCCTGGCTTGGCATGGATTGCTTACACCCATATCCTCTAAAGCCAGTCTTTCTCACACTAAAGAACCTTTTCCAGTAGATGTTATGTTTAACCAAAATTTGGAAAAAAAGATCCAAATCAGTTCTAGTTCTGAAAAGTTTGAAGACTTCATTATTCAAGTGAGGACATATTTTTGGGAATGAAAAATGCATTAGACTCCAGGAATGCTTTTAATCTAATTATTTTTTTGCTACTGGCTTTACAATTTCACTTTATTATGGAAACAGGAGTTTACATAAGGAATGGTGAGCCTGGCTTTTCTGTGCTGCCATGCTCTTCTCAGTCCTACTTGCTGCACCAAACCATACATATGCAGTGAAGAAGACAGTCATTCTTTCTTCATTGTAGACAATACTTTTTTTCTTTCTTTCTTTCTTTCTTACCTTTTTTTTTTTTTTTTTTAAATTTAGAATTCTCTTTTGTAACAGTTCCTGTGGCAGAACACTGTCTAACCCAGTGTTCAGTGATATATTTTAAAATTACTTAAAGATGAATGCAAATTAAAAAAAAGAACTAAATAATCATCTGTAGCCAAATATACAGACTCAGCTATGTGTTGTTTCAGTCAGCTATTAGGAAATGATACAATGCTATATCTGTCTGGTCTGGATAGTGGTCTGTCAGGCAGTGATAGGACTAGAGGGAATGGATTAAAACTAGAGATAGATTGATTCAGGTTAGACATTAGGAAGAATTTCTTAACCATGAGGGTAGTGAGACACTGGAACAGGTTGCCCAGAGAGGTGGTGGAAACCTCATCCTTGGAGATTTTTAAGACCAAGCTGCATGGGGCTCTGAGCAACCTGATCTAGTGGGAGGTGTCCCTGCCATTGGCAGGGGGGTTGGAACTAGATGATCTCTAAGGTCCCTTCCAACCCTGACAATTCTATGATTCTATGGATGACATAAATAACCGAGACAGAAAGCTGCAACAGTGCAGCTAATATATTAAATGCCAGTGTATTTTTCTAAACAGAACAGCTACATATGAATTTCTTTCAAAACAGTTTAAAAATTTTTAACATAAATGCCAGTGCTGAGTTTTCATCTCACTCATAGTCCAGGCATGGTGAGACATGGTGAGACAAGGTGAGACAAGTCCAGGCATGGTGATACATTCTATCGACAGTGGATTGCAGTTCCAGTTTATTTTGGCTGGCAAACTAGCAAACAGAAACTGCTGACTAAAATTTAGACAAGTGCCAGCTGCACATTAAAGTTTTAGATGTAGAAACCTGCTTACCAAAGCTGAGTAAGGACTAATAAACCCTTTTTTACAGGACACATCCTTCTTATTGTTCTCTAAACACATCTCACCATTGTGCTGTTTCAAAGAATTAATGTTTAAAGCATAAGAAAATGTTTTGCTTTCAGAATGAGGCACATTTTTTTCTTCATTGCTTGTAGAGAACAACAGATTTTTTAATTAATTATTTACAAACCATTTATGAGCCAGGACTTGCAAGCTTTAAATGGTTAGAAAATACTATTGAAAAACTTCTTTTACATCCTTCTGGTATTTTCACAGGATGTATAGTACAGACAGGCCCATACAAGGTGCTTTGTTTCTCATAATGGCCTTCAGTTCTTGTGAATTTGATCTAACTTCAGAATGAGAGGATCAGGAAGTCACTGAAAAAGATGCAAGTAATTTTTTTTTACCTCTTTCATCTATCTGTACATTTACCGACTGTCAGAACCTATCATATATCTGGAAGGCTGATGTTGATAGAAAAAAAAAACCAAAAAACAAGCTGATTTTCATTTCAGGATGGATTGCATCCTGACAAAATGTACCAAAACATTTTATTCTCTTGAGCCACTATTTTGTTCAAAGAGTGTACTAAGTGCATTCAAGAAGTTATTCTCCCTGTAGTTAGGAGATAGATAGTCTACAAAACCTATACCACTATCTGAGTTCCATCTGCATACTGCAAATTTCGGAGACATTTTTCAGAGACACATTTTTAATGAAAAAATGAAAATAATAATAAAAAAAAATGGAATATATACCAATATATCAAACCCAGTATGCAACCAAACCCCCCGCCGCAAACTACAACCCCTCCACCACTGAC